>CAJQZN010031045.1:0-11645 GCA_907164685.1 Colias eurytheme | reverse complement strand
CAAAAATAATAATTAATAAATATTTATTAAAAAAAAAATTATGAGGCGTGCACTTTTGGATTTTCCAAATATTTTCATGTTACTTACAAACAGACAAAAAAGAGACAATGCAAATTTTGATGGTCACTTAACCTTGATGACATACAGTACATAATATTTACCTATATTTAAAATGAAAATATTTGTTTTAAAACATAATATTATTAAGTTAGGAATGCGTATTTTTCGAGACTAGATTTTATTTACTGAATGTATTTAGACAAACGAGTAAAGATAACTTTTAAAATGAATAGAAATATCACTGTTATTAAATTATTACTGACTAGATTTCCGCCCGCGGCTTCCCGGAAAACCCGCATAGTTCCCATTCCCGTGGGATTTCCGGGATAAAACCTATCCTATGTGTTAATCCAAATTACCCTCTATATGTGTGCTAAATTTCATTGTAATCGGTTCCGTAGTTTATGCATGAAAACCATACTGTATTCATAATAACAAACCTTTTCTCTTTATAATATTAGTATAGATATCAAAGAGATAATAATAGGAATCTCATTAGTAAATAAACACTATCTATTTTATTATTCACATGTCAAGTGCATAATTAGAACAATTAAAAACCGGTATTTTCTAAATAATAGGCCAAGGCGGTTAACATTACCGATTTGATATATTATGTACGATTCATTTCTATAATCCCTTGAACTACAACACATATAAGGAGAATAATTATGTACTATGTTATACGTTTTTACTGGTAAAGCATCAATATTGTTTTTACGCTACATTCATTTAATTTAATAGTACATTACTACCACAGATTAGAGAATAGTTACTTCGTAAATACTACTACATTTTATAAATTCGAGTATTTTAAACGGATTTTACGATTTAATAAAAAATCACGTGAAAATACGTTAAAAAGTCATTTATTACAAATAACTATACATTTTATGAATTAAAAGGTTTGCTAAGGGCATTTTTATTTGAACATCACGTCACATAGAATATTATGGATGACTGAGGTAGTTAATTAAGGATGTCGTGGACCATAAGTTAAAAAGAAGAAGAGTTGGGAAATACGACCCACAATGTTGATACTTGATAGTAATAACAGGAATGCTTTCAAACCGGTATGAGATAGGTCTTGATACTTTTAAAACTAAAATAAAATAAGACACAAAAAGCTACAAACTAAAGGCAATGGAAATATCTGTTTAAATTGATTTAGCTAAATATTCAAAGAATTATTGAAAAAAAAAAATAGTATTTTATCGTGAATTGACCCTTTTGAGTCATTAATAGCAACAACATATTAGGCAAATGACAAATCTGTGGAAATTAATCAACCAAATAAAACATTTAAAAATTATCCAAAGAACTATTTTTTATTTATTTATAATACTTTTGAGATACTCAAAGTGACAACAACATTAAATAAGTAATAAATATTTCAGGACAATTTTCACACACGGCACGATCTGATCCCATACTAAGCTTTCGCTTGTGTTATGGAAACCAGATGGCTGATAAACATACATATAATAATTTTAAATAAATACTTATATAGATAATTAACACCCAGACACAGAGCAAACATCTATGTTCATCACAAAAATATTTGCCCCGGGTGGGAATCGAACCCACGACCTCTGGCTTTGAAGGCAGGGCCACTACCAAAGCCAACCGGTCAGTCGATTAAAACAACCTGTTGAAATTAATTAGTCAAATAAATCGTTTAAATAACTATTCAATTAATAATTATTATGCATTCTCTCTATTTGCTACTTTTATAGAGGACAACAACTTCAAGGCAAAAAACAAATGTATTAAAATTAATCAGCCCAATAAGCTGTTCAAAGAATTAGCAAACACAAAAACAATAAATATTTGTCATGCAAACAAACCTGTATAAATTAATTTAGTTTAATAAAATGTTCGAAGAATTCACAAAAAAAAAGTATCTTTTACCTATTCATTTATTACGTAATTTTGATAAAAATAATCTGTTAAAATGACTCACCCAAGAAAATTATATTCCCGATGTATAAGCATAGTATTTGTTAAAAAAATCATAAAAAATAAATACAAAATAAATGTATAAAAAACATACCTGCGGCATATACCCGACCCTAGGACCGGGTACACCACTGCCCTTTTCCCCCGGTCTCCCCCCGAGGACCCACACCTCACCGCTATCTAATTTCCGTCTACCCACAATACATGATAGGAGGGTAGTTTTGCCACAACCTGACGCGCCGAGAAGACCGTATCTGAAATAAGGAATAAACTGCGATCACATATAACTAGCGTTCCCGTTTCGCTTCGCAGAAAAATTAACAAATCATATACTAAAACCTTTCTCGAGAGCTACTCTATCTATTGAAAAAATTCATCAAAATCTGTTGCGTACTTTTAAAGATCTAAGCACACGGACACATAGACGGCGGAAAGCGAATTTTCTTAAGTATGTAATGATTATGAAACTATACTTGTAGCTAGAATATTTTACCACAGACTAATAATAATATACTACGTATACAAATTTTACTGTAAGGTAGGTATATAAATATTGTACATATTAATTAAGCTCAGTAAAACTATTGACTTGTTTACTACAAAACATTTTATGATAGTATTTTTTTATGTAAATATCGTTTACGTGGACAGCTTAATATTCATAATAAATGCCTGTAATTATTAAACAAGATCTAAGTACAAATAGTCTTATCTGGTTAATCCGTATTAAAACTCTTGTTATAATATGGTAGAACCTCATGAAGAGACTCTTTAGACACCATAAATTTCTCAAAATATTTTTTTCAACACTAAGCACAAGCACAGAATACTTAATAGTATGCACTAGTTCCGTATATATTAAAACTAGAGGTCCGCCCCGGCTTCGCCCGTGGTACATATTTCGCAATAAAAGGTAGCCTATGTCCTTTCTCGGGTATCAAAATATCTCCATAGTCCATACCAAATTTCATGCAAATTGGTTCAGTAGTTTAGGCGTGATTGAGTAACAGACAGACAGACAGAGTTACTTTCGCATTTATAATATTAGTATGGATTAAAAAGATCGACAAAATTCAAATGTAAACGGGGCTACACTAACTAGGTTACCATGTAATCCATCTACTAATGTTTACATAGAGCTAATAATCAAGCATTAAACAGAAACCAGTACTACACAACTTACATAATACCCTTCTCGACGGTCATGTCCAAGTTTTGCAGGACTGGTTTGCAGTCATTGCTGCCCTTCCGACCGTAGAACTTGCATGCCCGTTCGACCACAACGGCCGGCGTCGCCATCTTGAATGTGTCAGTTTTGACAGTTCAGTAGGCGCGCATTTTTGTGTCAACTAGAAAAAAAAGAAAAAAATGTTAATAAGCTGTTTCTTGAGCTTAATTATATTAATATACTAATCATTGTTTTTAATAAAATATCACTCGCGTCATACATAATTATTTAATTACAATTATCGAAGTTAAACATATCCAAATCGAAATTTTGAAAATTTTGCAAAGTTTTAGAAGTGATGTTGTTGTGAGGATAGTCAACGATGCGATCTATTGTGATTATAACTATACAGATTTTGAAATACGATAGGTTGTTTTATCTTCATGACGTCATACGATTCATTAAAATGAGATTAATTAATAAAAAAGGTTTTAACTTATCATCTTAATGGCGAACCATAAAAATTGATAGGTAATCGTTATTTTTACGTCGTTATTACGTCAATGCGTATGAAAGATATACAAAATAAGTAAATAACTTAAAAAAATGTTTTTATAATAAAATTGTTTTAAATACATATTAGGTACGTATTATATTGAAGACTGTTTGCCTATGAAGGTTTAATAATATAAGATAGAGAGCTTTTTCACATTCGGTTATAGGCTATATTCTATAATACATATTATCACGCACGCTTTGACCAGTAGGAGCGGAGAAATTCGGGTAAAACCACGGGGCAGAATTAGTATGTAGATACAATTTTGCAAGCAGATGGTGATTTCCTTAGCAAACTTGGCCGACACGAGAATTATATCGTACGTCTTTCACTTTTAGCAAAACATGAGATGTGGGGTAACAAACCTGTTCCACTGTCCCACTAAACGGATAATTGAACTCGATTATGGTCGTTGGCCGTTTTTTATAAATATCCGTATCAAAAAACAAAAAAAAATACGCGTACTAATTTTTTTTGTTGATTCAGGGTAATAAAGTTCATGAAATTGTTGTATTGTTACCGATCTTTTTTTTTATAAATGTACCTACAATGTTTGAATGAATCTGTCAATTAAAAGTGGGTCAAAATCGAGTCTAAAGTAGTTGGTAAACATACACACAATGGTGAAGCTGTATATTTCCTTAAATTTATGTTAGTAGTTAGTACGTAACTAGATAAATCCATGAAATATAATTTTTTAATTTGAAAAAATTTGAAAATCAAAATGAAAAAAAAAAAACATGTTTATGATATTTTTTTTATAATTATTGTGATCCTAAATATGAAGATTGGCAATTAAAAATATAGATAGCTAGAAAAGGTTACAATATGTCTAATAGTTGCTTACACAAAACATTTGTGTAATTATAAATGTTAATTATTTGAATAATTAATTTAATAATCTGTTTTTATTAAATATGTAAACATTTTTTGCACTCACTACCTTTGCTTAGTACACTTGTACTTGATGAAATATTATAAACAAATTCTATATCTATATCTATACTTATATTATAAAGCTGAAGAGTTTGTTTGTTTGAACGCGCTAATCTCAAGAACTACTGGTCCGATTAGAAAAATTCTTTCAGTGTTGGATAGTCCATTTATCGAGGAAGGCTATAATAGGCTATATTTATATATCATCACGCTAAGACAAACAGGAGCGAAGTCACGCGGGTGAAACCGCGAGGCGCAGCTAGTTACTAATAAAAATAATGTAGAAAAATGTCGTAAAACATTCAAACACTAAGAAAATAAACAATAATATGATAAGAGTAATGTACAATATATATTAACTCATTCAAATTCAATACCTACATTACTAGTATAGTATTATACTATCTGTGACCTACATATACCTCCATCTTACCTCCATAGAGTATCTACGGAATGTACATCTCTAAAAGACCTAGTAAAACAAGGGCCCAACATCCGATAGCCATGACGTAACCGTTACGTTGATGCTCGTGGTGCCGTAATCGTTACATCACGATCCTACTTATTCGACCTCTGAGGCGTTGAGATTAGCACCATTGTTTAAAATATGGGATCTTCAAGGGACCATGATGTAGTAGCAGTATTGTTTCCAGTGTGGTGCGTTATACGACCTATATAGCGCTGTTTTTCTATACTGGATATAATACTGCTATAAGATCGTGGTACGGGGGCAGATGTAAGAATTATTAGAGAGGTACTCTAATCAATTATATACTGGTTATGCCGACTACTCACGTAACTGCCGCAGGGGCAATATTGGAACAATCTCGGTTGCACGGCGGTCGGAGCAATTTCAGCAGCTCTAAGTTGATGCTTGCCTATACACATCATAATTAAGGAGCCAATTAAGGGTGCAATTCCAATATTGCCCCTGCTGCAGGTAGGTGTGTAGCCGGTTTTACTGGGACAAAAATGTAGAGATTGTCACTCGGTAAAGGAAACATATTTTTAGATACGTCTAAAAATATGTTTCCTTTACCTTTACTAAACTATCTAAAAATTATTTTCCGTTTTTTAAACAGCAGATCGTAATCTGCTGTTGTTGAAACTGCAATACTTATACAAACATCCTTTCTCATTATAATCACGTTCATTCATCTGTCATCACCAATTTTCGCGTAAAAATTATAACTATAACAGATAACTACTATATACTGTAATATTATTAATGGATTAAAACACACTGTGTGGTCTATGTTTTTTTGCTATCCACGTACCGCGATCATATGTAAATCATTGTTTTATTAGTAGGTACTACAATACATTTCTTAGAATGTATGTTTCATCGCGCTACATGAACGTACCTATACATAAGTCAGTATAACCGTACATAAGATTGAACTCTATTGCATTTTTAATATGATTATGGCTATCAATGTGGTTCTTCTGCATTACCACTTTTTTCTTTCTTGAGTTCTTTCTTGATTAGTATCCATATACGTTTTTGTAACTAAGTTTCATTTAACACTTACTTTTCACCTCGGTTTCAAAAAAATCTAATTATGCATACTACGTATTTGATATTTTTCCATTGAGGTAGGCATAATACTTTTCCTTATTATTAGACCTTGATTAAATTAAAAAAATGTAAATTTATACCCAGGGCTAATTTTGCCGAGTAATAATTAAAATTTAAATCGTCGGAGCTTTGGTTTGCAAATCTATTAAACCAGATCAATATGTTAATATTAAGTATTTATTAGTATTTACTGGGAAAAGTTAAAGTTTGACGTCAAACTGTGTCCTTTAATTAGTTCGATTATGAATATTAATGTATCTGTTTATATATTTATTTGTTTATTACCTATATAAATTTAAATAAAAAATTATACAGCTCGGTAATCATATAGTATCTCTAAATCACCTGACAAACGAGATAGGTATCATAAAATTAATAACCATATATTTTTTGTGAATATTACTTTATTTAAATTGTGTAATTGAAACAATATTGAAAAAATGGATATTGTCATTTTTTTCAATATTGGTGGCACTCAGCTTGAAGTTTTCAATGTGTTTAATATCGAGAAAAAACCTAAGGAAAAAACCTATAAGTAGATATAATTTTAACAAGAATTTACAGTATGGAGTAAAAATACTAGCATAGCCAATGATGTTACATATTTATAAGGCATTGTTTTTTTGTACGTCACTTACAAAAAAAAAAACATGTTTATGATATTTTTTTTATAATTATTGTGATAAGTAAAAGGTTTATAAAACAAAGTCGCTTTCTCTGTCCCTATGTATGCTTAAATCTTTAAAACTACGCAACGGATTTTGATGCTTTTTTTAACAGATAGAGTGATTGAAGAGAAAGGTACAAGACACAGCGGGCGAAGCCGCGGGCGGAAAGCTACTTCGAATATATGCCGGCGGCGATGTATCATAAGCGAAGTAAAATGTGGCCAATTAGCCACATTTTCACGTGCTACTCACGGAGCGAAAATAACCTATCTACACCTAACACTGTGATAGCATATGATCACACTTATTTCAGTGTGTCCCTTATTTCATGTCATGTTATATAACCGTCAATTGACCCCACATTAAATAATTAGTATTCTCACCATACCCCATAACACATCTAATTCAATGTTTATCTAGAACGTTCTTTAAGTATTATATTATCTGTGGTTCTATTATGAAACAAAACCCTCTATCGAAGTATCAATTAGTATGAATTACATGGCGTAAAATTTCGCCGTCAATCAACACTTACGTTGTGAATTGATTTAAATAATTGTAATTACTTTCGATTAATATACGCGAGTGCATTTTATTTTAATATTTTGAACATTATTTTTTCATCGCGGTCGGTTTTATGATACTACTAGCATTCATCCAGCGGCTTCGCCTTCGGAGTTCGGACATACATACAGACAAACAGAATAAAATTCTAAAAACAATATTTTTGGCGTCGCGGTCGGTATCTTCTATCTATTGATAAATGTACGTCACGGCCCAAATCTTATTTAAAAAAAAAAATTCAATGTACAGTTTTGACATTCCTACGATTTTATATACAATATATTATGTAGACTATTATATCTATACTAATATTATAAAGCTGAAGAGTTTGTTTGTTTGAACGCGCTAATCTCGGGAACTACTGGTCCGATTTGAAAAATTCTTTCGGTGTTAGATAGCCCATTTATCGAGGAAGGCTATAGGCTATGTATGATCACGCTTAGACCAATAGGAGCGGAGGAATGCGGGTGAAACCGCGCGGCACAGCTAGTTATGTATAGACTTGGCGAAATTTGTCCTTATAAGTAGAAATGGATTGTTGTTGATGATGATTAATTAATTAGATATAAGGTTGTTTGATTGAAAATATAACCCGGTAATAAGAACTCAATAGATATTTTATGAGTCATATGATTTATGTAACTACATGAGATGATTATTGTGTTAATTATAGAGAATATAGAATAATGTATAGCCAAGTATAATAAATGGTATTAGGTACATTGAGTAGTTAATTGGATTGAATGAATAGGTATAATGGTAATTTATCCTTAGGTTAAGATAACCTTTAGGTTAAGATTTTATCGGCAGGAAAGATAGAGAAAATCATTTTTCTTTAAGTGAACACAATATTGCAACAATTTGAGTACCCTATGTCTATTGTATTGGATGCTTTGTTCATGATTTAAAGATTTTTTTATTCTAAGGAAGGAATAAAAGTATATCTAATAATAATTATTCTAATATTGGGTAGTAGGTCCATGTATTTTCAAATTACACAAATAATTTAGGATAATATTAAATAAATCAAATAATATAAATACAGGCCAAAAATGCATCCAGAATTTTATAATTATTTTTTTCGTAATCGCATCAAAAACTTCAAGTTACATTTAGCCATTGAATATTTAATAGTAGCTAAGATTTAGCATAGTAGGTATCACAGTATTACCATAGGAAATAATATTGTAATACTGTGTAGGTATACTACATGTTGGACACCCTGTTTAAGCTATGTCTTTACATTAACATCATATTAACATACTATTTGAGAAGAAAACGTTCTAATGGTCCTTACGTCACATTATTGACAGACGGACTGTAAAAGGGGTGACAGACGTGCGAGTAAGTAGGTACGCGAACTTGTGGCTCGACGACCTTTTTCGCTCGTGTATCACCCCAAGTACGCGTACTTAAAAACCGTCGAGTAAGTTCGTTGACGATCCAACATGTTTGAAATTTTACTCGTAGCCCGCCTTCGCTCGCACGTCTGTCACCGCCGTAATAATGTTACTTAAGAACGCATGAACGAAACGTTTATTTTCTTTTGTGATTATGAGATATTATACTAGATGTAATAGAGCAATTTGTATTGAAGAAAATGTTCGAAAAAAGACAAATAGATGGTTGGAGTTACAGTGTAGAATGTAAGTACATACACTAATGAATAAGTTATTTCAATATGGAAACATTCATTTATGAAACAAATATTATAAAACCACATAACGAACCAGCTAACGAGGATAAGAACGAGGATGTAGGAATGGAATTTAAGAGAAAATAACCACATTACATCATATAATAACTTCTTTTGGTAATATTTGACGTCACATCTTTTAGAGAATGGTTAAGTGCAATGAACTATAGTGTAATGATATAGCCTACTAGAGGTCCGCCCCGGCTTCGCCCGTGGTACATATTTCGCAATAAAAGGTAGCCTTTGTCCTTTCTCGGGTATCAAAATATCTCCATACCAAAATTCATGCAAATTGATTCAGTAGTTTAGGCGTGATTGAGTAACAGACAGACAGACAGAGTTACTTTCGCATTTATAATATTAGTATGGATTAGACTGTGCTATTAGAGCTTTTATGTTTGTTCCTCAATTGCGCAAACAGTAGGACGGAATTTGATGGACTTTGATACAATTTAAAGGTGATTTTTATTAAATTCTCGGCTTCAATGTTTATTCGTTATTATTATGTTTCGAATTATCAAGTTTTTAGGTAAGGACGATTAGGAGAGCAATTATTGTGATAAATGATAAAAATATAATTATTTCACTTGACATACATTTAAGTGAGAAATATTCCCACACGATCGCGTGTTTGATAATTTTCTATTGCATGATATAGAAGTACTCATTTGTTTTTGTTAGTCGCTTGTCAGCTGTTGTCACGCGAATTCCAAAACTGTGTATACTAAGATGTATATCTTCTTAATATGTATTATTTGTATATATAAATCTCGTGTCACAATGTTTGTCCTCAATGGTCTCCTAAACCACTTAACCGATTATAATAAAATTCGCACACCATGTCCAGTTCGATCCAACTTGAGAGATAGGATAGTTTAAACATGTAGGTACCACGGGCGAAGCCGGGGCGGACCGCTAGTATTATGTATAGTGAGATTTTTCATATATTTGCTTCGATAGAGTACAATAGAGATAACTAGTCTATTTCTATATGTATGTAGTTTTTATTTTTTGAAGAAAATGCTTTTGTAACAAAATTTTTGAGCAACCGCGCTCAGTATTGTATTTATAATACATATAAATTATAAACACATAAAATAAAAATACAGAATTTGGAAGAACAAATTGGAAGACGAAAATTAATTCCAAATATATTCCGAATATTTCACTTTGAAATACATTCCCAAATCTATACCAAAATCTACAAATCAATCAATAATCACCCATCCAACATCCAGCCGCACCCAGCGACGCTTAACCCCAATTGATCAACAATCACAAACGATTGTAAAAGAGTAATAACTTGCAGTAATATTTATTGCATCGGCCTGATGTGTCGCCGTGTTGGCAACGTAATTTCGTTTGTAACCTACATTTACAGCCGACGATACGGATGCGACACGATGTTTTATCGTCTCTGTTAGCAGATGTAATACTAAGGTGCTTGAACTTGAGCCTATATAAGTCGATGTGTACATAGTTAATTGGGTAGTGATGCGCGTGGTCTTATTCAAAAACTGAGTAGATACGTGAAAATACATAGATACTGTATGTAAATTATGCGTGAGTACGTACTTTAATACATAGAATATAAAAACATGCTTTTAAATTATATATATAAATATAAAAAATATATTTTAAATAGGTTAATACGTAGGTATTTTACATTGGATGGATAGATATGTTAATTAGACACGTGTAAACTACAAGGCCCATATTGAACTTGCAAATTTTATTAACCTTAAAATGGCTATAAATCCTTTAAATTACATCATAAAATACTATAAAATATAGCTCTGCAAATCCCAATTAAATATATAAAAAGATAATATATCTTTTTGTAAAAGACACTTTTTCTCTACCTAAATTCATTTAGATGCGATCAACTTTAGCGTACAATAAAAACAAACACCACATAAACCTTCGCTTTATAATACGTAGTACTGACTATTTTAAGTACTAGATATTAAATTTAAACTAGTAGATAATAATAATTAAAAACTAGTACCTAGGTCCTAGAAAAAATGTGTGCGTGTACTAGTACACACGTAAGAAGTGAAACATCTTTATGACCTTATTTTTCAAAGAATAATTTACTATATGCAACTTTACTGAAATACGTCGAATCACGCTTGGTAGGGAATAGGGATAAGAAAAAGATGGCGCGTAACGGAAAAATGTGACGCGTAACGAAAAACTGTTACACTAAATTTTTTTCCAACCCCGATAAAGAAGTTTCACTTCAATAATAGGAAATATCGTAGCATGTAAAGTGCATCTAAACACCGTTAGACTAACGTACAATGAGGCCAATGCGATCTGTTTGTTGCGTTATACATACTTAGCTATATTATCTATGTTTATCTTTATTCTTTAAAGAAAGAGAAAATAAATGTTATGTTACTTAAAGTCTTGTCAATAGTACGTAATACTTTAATAAGCGATTTCCAGTCTAGGTC
>CAJQZN010031041.1:0-11213 GCA_907164685.1 Colias eurytheme | reverse complement strand
AGTCTCGTACTTTAAAATCGATAGATGCTGGTTCAAATCATCGCTGTACATCCACATTTTTTTTTCTTTTCCCGTATTTTATGGTCATATAAATAATACTGTTTACAAGGGAATACTTAAGAAGAAAAAAGATATAGACATTTTTTTAACAGAAAATAAAGAATATATATAATATAATTATATTATATACACTACTCTGATCACTATGTCGAATGTTTGTAGTGGGTGTCGAAATCGTAATAGAGGTACTCACTTCCTTAGATGCTCCCTAAAAACTAAAATAATAATTCAAAAACACCGGAGTTTTTAAAACAACGCCCTCTAGATGTAATAATTGAAAATCGATAGTTTGCTGTTTCCTTAGTTCTAAAATTGGTCACTAGGTGGCGCTTTTAAAACTGCAAATTAAATAATAAGCTCAAATGAGAGCGCCATCTAGCAATAAGCTGAAATTACGGGGTACGATCTCTAGTATGACATTCATCAGTCCTCTTTAGATTCTATTAGTCCATGATAGTACCTAATATATTTTTTAAATAGAAATTACATACGTACTTTTTCTACTAAACATATATTCAAATAGACATCTATGAAATATTCCGCGAACTAACACAATAAAATGATTGTAGAAATATGTAATAGATGGCGCGATTATGAAACGTTTAAGTTTGACCAAAATTATATTCATGAAATTTTGAAAACATTGTTTTATTAATTTATTGGTTTTCAAAGCTAAATAGAATCAATCAGCAGCAGTAGTTTTTTTTAAACAATTCAACCTCAGCCTAGGCAGTAGGCACAGGCCTAGGTGACCTACAATGTCATTAGCATAATTAAAATATTACAATACAGTAGCCAGTAGGATTACAAAGAGATCATTCACCATAACAATTCTTTTGTCAAAAGTATATACTTTTGGTCAACATAATGAAATGGTCACGGCTACTAACTCATGTTAACGATTTCACTAAAACCACCATTAGATACTGATACAAAAGGAGGGTACTATCATGGACAAATAGATATTTGTCTATGGTACTATTGATATACATAATACAAGTTTCTATACATAAATATAGGCGCTATAGTCGACTTTATTAAAATATAATATAATTTGTGTAGCTTGAGAGCTACCAACTTTTTATTGTCAAGATGTTAAAAGTTAAATTGTCTCAGTTTCGACTTTCGATTAATTTCTTATACCTACTTATTTAAAGATGTATCAATGTATTGTATATCTATTGTTCATGAGTATATTTAGGATTAGATATATCTAGATAAAAAGAAACTGACAAGTTAACATTTAAGATATACATTATACATATTATCGTATACCTAGCTAGAAATAGCTGATCAGCAAAATTTGTTCTGCCAGAATAAACTCGTTACTACGTAGAAACAGAACCAACAAATCGTTTCGGAAGAGTTTGGTTACAAAAACGATGAAAGATAATTATTTAAACATAATATCGTATAAAGAGATCTGCAATTTCAGTTCCAGTACCTGCAGTTCAAGAGGCATCACTACAAAGTATAAATTACGTATAGAGATAAGAAATGTTTTGCAAATATGCCCTAGAGTTAAAATACCTTCACACGCTCACGTGATTAATCTAGCTAATTATTCAATTACAAGATGTTAAAGATTCTTGTCAATCTATCCATCTTTATCTACGGAAGCCCTTTACAAAGGCCGTGACTTGTTAAGACAGCAATTAAAATAATTATCTTGTTAGGATGTTTACAGATAAATACCTAGTAATTAATAATATTCTCGCGACTGGTCCCGGCGTCATCTTATATGAAAAGTACGTAATAATATTTTAGTACCTACTTATTAAAAAATATGAATATGATAAATTAAAAAAATATTTGGATATTTAAACATCCCTTCACACAAACATAAGGCTAAAGTTAGAAAAGGCTTTGATTCACAAAGAAAGCCTAAATAACCTTATTCTATAGTCTAAAAGAGTATAGTATAAAGATACATTTACACCAATATACCTACTGATCACAAAAAAATAAAACAACAAAATCCAAAAAAACATTTTATTGCGCGAACATAACAAGCAGACTTAAAGGCAAAACCGTCGCAGCGCTGAGAGCCAGCGCTGAGTTACAGTCGTCCGTGAAGCACTGACAGACAGTCTCGAGGTGGTCCTCGTTGTCAGCCTTGTAACAGTCGCGGTGATGCTTCACCCAGCCGCAGCCGCGAGTTACCCGGACCTCCGCGTCGTGGCCTTTGTGAAGAACTGAAGAAAAACAATATTTTCTTTATTTGTCCTTACCCTCACTTCAGAGTACCTTATCTATACCTTGGATTCTTGTTATAAATGCGATAGTGTGCAAGGGCATCGCCAAGGGGGGGCAGGGAGGGGCAGCTGCCCCCCCCTAGAGATTCTAAAAAAGTTGCCAAATATAATGCAACCAAAGTCTTGTTGCATTGATTCTGGTTGGTTTGGTTGAGTCTGGTTGATTTAAAATATTAATTTTTTCGCCTTATTTCAACTTAATACCAAAAAACAACCTAATTTTCGTAGGAAATTTACTCAGAAAATGCATAAAAACAGTGTGATAATGAGCTTTTATAAATCAGGCAAATTTCTCAAACGACCTAAAATGTTAGCTATAGTATCGTATGATATCGTATGATCAGATGAAATTTTTTCTTTGGAAATGTTACCGAAAGGCCGATACAAGAGAAAATATAAAGTTCGAGAAGTGTGCCTGAATTAGTAAAAGCTCATTATTACACTGTTTGTATGCATTTTCTGAGTAAATTTTCTATGGTAATGTATATTATATTCATACAGCATCAGAAAGAAGAGATTTCAATGAACAAAAGGCTCCCCAATTTTTTGCAAAAAACTCATATTTTGACGACAGAATTTTCGTTTGAAAATTAGGTTGTTTTTTTGGTATTAAGTTGAAATAAGGCGAAAAAATTAATATTTTAAATCAAATAAATTAGAGAATCATTCATTAGAGAATGAGAAAAGTATGAATTGTAGTAGGTAAAGTCAATTTGCCCCCCCCTGCGCCATCGGCTGGCGACGCCCTTGATAGTGTGTTTGTTTTTCTTTTAGCGTAACCAAGCTAATTTCTATAATTAAGCACACTAGAGGGTAGAGAAATAGGCCTAACAGCTTCCAAAGACTTTGGAACAATAATTTGCAGCTGAGTCCTGAAACTTGTATTAAAATATGGGTTGGTTACCTACTTTTAGTAGGTAAATAGTATCTACAGTTCAAAGCATTTATTATGCTTTTAAGAGTAATTAAAATGTAAAATTGACATAATTCGTAATTTTAAAAGAGCAGCTATACAGTTTCTGGTCTTCTGTTCTGTATAAAAAATGCTTTTCTAGCCGATAGTAAATATTAATCTACGTAAAACGTTATATGAAGATTCAAAAGCGCTTAAAGAGTTCTACTTGAGTCGTCTAATTAAATATTTCATTTTAAAACTCACTAGTTTGTATAATCTTCCGGCAGAACATTTTGTCGTTCTGCTGGCCGGCCATGATCTTCCGTTCACAGTTGGTGGTCTTCAGGTATTTCTGTACGCTCTCCACGTCGTATATCGTGGGGTCGAGACACATGGAATTGTTGGCGCTGTTGCAGTCGTAGCATCTTATTGCTGAGCCTGGGAAATTATTTTTGGTACATTGAATTGCTATGTAGCCTTCACAATTTACGATACCTACGCTACTAAGCTAGAAAGTATAGGTTTGGTTTACAGGTATGTATATACCAAAACAATCTTTTAGTACGTTATACGTATATATGTATTACTATCTTGTTTGCCTGTTAGAGATCACTTCATAGTGATAAGGCCGCCTTCTGTGCTTAATGTCATATTGATACATTTATGTTTTTGTATATGAAAACAGTATTAAATAAAAAAATACATTTATATTGCAGGTCATAATATCGTAGATTTGCTCACTTCATAAAATGTTCGAGTTCGTAGTTCATAAAAAAGCTGGCTTTGTTCAGTATTTTACGAGATAATTGAATTGAATTTTAATTACACTATTCAGAAAATATAGCCCTTTAAAAACCTTCGTCTTTCAAACCTGAACGGCTGAAGGGCTTCATTGAATTTTTGTATTCAAAGTTGTTTTGGAAATTATCAAATTTCAATAGAAATGAATGGGTTGATTTGCTTATTTTGAAAATCCTTATTTTAACTCCCATCTTAACAGAATCATTTAGATTCAGTCGATTGCTCGATGGAAATAATTTTAATGTAAATTGATTAAATTGTACGTTTTTTGGCAAGAATGATTTAAATAATTATATTTTCAGCGCCCTGTAATTTACCAAAGATTAAAAATGTCCCTTAAATATTATCGAGAGTATTTAAGGTGTGTATGTAATGGTCGCAAGCATAAATTAATCATTATCCTAAATAAAAAATGAAGCCTCAAATTAACTCACCTACTTGAACTACCACAAATAAACACACCACAGATAAAACGAACATTGTCGAAAATTGGCGGGAAAATTTATGCGTCAATCTGACAGTTTTTATTTTTTATTATAAAACCTTTTTACTGGCACTGGTCAGATGGTCACCAACAACTGAACCGCAAGTGGACACGCTCTGAGGTTCGAATAAAGCTATTAGAAGTGACAATAAACATCCTTATTCTGTAAATTTATAAAGCTTTACAATGAAAGTCGGTCAAACTAAGTCGGCTGCACATAACCAAGCTAAGCTATCATCATACAGATATAAAAATAGCTTATTTTTACACCACTTTTATATTTATACAAATTATCAACGAAACGATCCAATAGGAACTAATTTAAACCAATGTCAAGAAATAATCTCAATGTTAATTCAATTAATTATTTATTTACGATGCACTATGACCTAATATATTATCTTAAATCAGCATTCATACTTATATTGCTATTTACTTGATGTCAATATATTATTTATGGTTATCTCTTGATACGGCGAAATTCGATCATATTGGTCATTGTAGAAAATTTCGAACAAAATCTTTGACTAATTTTTATTTACAACTCTACATAAATAGGGATTAGGGAATTTATGAGGTTTTATTATTTAGTTCTGATTGTTCACTTCAATGAATTGTTATATTTTATTCAATTACCAATCGCAACAACATCAATAATTATTTTGTTTTACTGGTATTAAAATAGTAATTACCTACCTACGATTAGATAGACAAGATCCTACAGTAAAGCAAAAACGACACACACTACTGTACTAAAATTTTTAAATAAAATATTTTTTTACGAGTACAACCTAGGGGTTGTAGGAAATAGGTTTCCTAGGAGCTACCAAAACTCTTTACTGTAAGCTATAGCTTTTAGCACAGTACAACACTAGCATTAGGGGATGCGAATAACCTCACAAAATTGACAATATACATATTATTATAATAAGTATTTTAAAGTACTTATAAAAACCAGAATAAGTCCTAGAAAAGTTACTGTTTAATTACAGTTTAGTTTAACAAATTACAAGTAAATTGTAAATGACACGCGATAGTTCTTTGATGTTTCTTAACGATTAAAATTTGTCTTCTAATTAAAGAATTTAAGGCTTCAGGCTTTTGATAGGCCAATTCCATTCATCCTTGATTATAAAGGGACAAACAATTAATTAGTTGAATACTGTGTAGTTACGTATAAAGTCTCATCAAAATCCATCGTAGGTAGCTAGGTCACTTTTATATAGAAAATGTATTTAAATATAATCCAACAATAAAACAATAAGGACAAAAAATAATTGAGGATATTGAAAACATCAATATTGATTTATCGGAAGAACTTTAGAAAGCTGTTCTGTAATATCAATGGTACATGTTTTTGTTTGTATGTGTTACTTTTTTGTCATGTAAAAACATACAATATAACGCATTTTTGGTGGTTTCAGGATATGAAGATAGGTACGAAGGATGGCTGCCAGTCACAATTTGCGAGATCAGCGGATACGGCGTCGACGGTAATACAATTTACTTTAATAATGCCGTCTGAGAGCAAAAGGTCGGTGACTTCCACATGGGATTTACTACACAGGAATTTTGACATGTGACTTCCTTTTGTGGTTCCTTATTGATGAGAATATTAACTTTCCGGTACTTTAAAAATCAAAACTACTCAATATTGATAGCGATGTAAGTGTCCAGGGGAATTTAGAAAAACGAGTACATCCTCCTCCTCCAAAATTATAATATTAGTGTGATATTAAGAATAAATGAAATTAATAAATAATATTAGTTAGATAGGTGAGTAAATACATAAGTAGGTATCTTAATAGAGTCATTTGTTAAACTCAAACTGAAAATCCATTAATGAGCACGAAGCAAGGCTTCTGTAAATTGGCTAAGAATTCGATGGTATTTGGCTGTGGTATTTGGGTATTTCAGATTTAGAAAATATGGAGTATATATAATTAATTTATTTTAACGACATCTGGCGGTATGTCATCAAATTAATTTTTTAACATACTTTGATATTTATTATAACGCCCTCTAGTGTGCAGTGGACTTAAATTTAACCCATGTAACGTTCATGTAACTTATAAATTTTGTAATTGTAATTATAAATGGCCAACTAACTTTATAATAAGCACATTGGTGATAAAATTGATCAAGTGCGTTACTTTAAAAAATGGTTACTTTAGAATGAATGAAGTCTAATATACTCGCTGCCAAATTATTATTGTACAATTTAATTTCAATACTTACATGAACTGAAGACAGACAAAAGTACTACACTGCTGAGAATAGTGTTTTGTTTAGCACTAGTATGTGTATTCATTTTGCGCCTGCAGCTATTAAACACTTTAAGTACTGTAGATTTGCTTATTCTCTTTTAACAGGCGCAATAAATTCGTTCTTGCTAATTTTGTGATTCTCGATTATGAACGAAAATGTAATTTTTCATTAAGCGACTAGTAAAGTTGGTTACAAACTGACTGAGTAAACAGAATTACCGCAGTATATAACACTCATTCATTGAATCTAGGATACAAAAGATAACTAGATTATTTCGGTTCTAACACTGGGCAGGTACCTAGAAAGAGGACAAGTGCAAAGGAAACATTAATAAAGGTTAGTGATGCGTTTAATTGAATCTATACTGTTGTTGTATTCATAGGATTTGTGAGATGTGGTTTGTTTCAAGTTGAATCGGTATGAACGGAGAGAACAATATGTCTCGATGGACCAATTCCCAATTTCATTTCAGGTTGACTGACCCATAGCCTAACAAATACATCCGTTCTTAATTGTTAGTACGTACGTGGAGAATACGTAGGTATAGGTATATGTGTCTTAATAAGACCTTTGTCGACGTTATATATAAACAATATAGAAGCCAGGATTCTGTATACGTATTAATTAGGTACGAAATGTCACTTTATTTACACGTAGAATTTTTATTTAAGATCTATAGGTACCTTTGAAGACATTTGTCTTAGGTTATGGAGCTCATGGAGCTATCATTATGCAATTCACATTCACGGAACAGTCTTAACAAGTTTTATTTTTACAATTGCCTTGGATTACGAGGGACACAATACTTGAATGTTCCAAAGATAGAAAACACGTGATGTTTGATTGTTAGGTCTATTGTCAAGCTGGAATATTTTTAAGGGACTGGAAATTCTGGCTGGAATATGTTCTTACCTATGTAAGATTTTGCATAAGGACACCGATAATCGATATTGACATTATCTTTACGCCTGTATACCTCCGTTTTTTACAATCGATTTTTTACATCTTCGGTGTGAGATGTAATAAATGGTCCAGCACTAACATGATAACATCGTTATTAAAAGGTCTAAAAAGGTCGTTATTAGCAGGAAGATTTGTTAATCTATAGTTTTGCTTTAATAATGGACATGTTTTTTTTCATTTTTTTTTGCAAAATATTTCTAATGTTGTCAATATGAAAGCATATGGGGATGGATGGATACTAGAGCTCATGTAGCAGAATAACGCATCAGCTGCAGAAATACTTGTATTTTCCCTTGTTTTTTCCGTGGATGTAACAATGATCAGCCGTATCACATAAATTACTTTGCTCACCACACTCAGCTTCATCTTATTTTAAAGATAAATGGATCAGGTGGCAACCCTATCTCTAGTAACGCCTCACGGAAATGTGCACTTGACACGAGATCTAGGGAGATAGGGCAGCTGATTGCAGGAAGCTGCTCCCCTCCTGTCTCCTGTTGTACCTGATTATAGGTCATCAGTAGCAGGTATGTGCACTAGCTTGCGCAACGGATTTGTTTGTGAATTAGAGCTTAATTTTTATGACTTGAGGTATAAGTTACAGCAAATGCCGCAGCAGCCGATGGTTCAAGAGCGCTTCTAGGAGAAGTCTAATTGAATAAATAAATGTTTTAGCTTGAGATTGAGTTTGACCAGAGGCCAGTAGTAGCTCGGTAGTACTGGTCTTCCACTTCGAAAGGTCGGAGGTTCGAAGCTAATAGAGGATGAAAACGACAAATTGCTTTTTCAATTTATCTGCTCTATTATTCTATTTCTCCATATTTCGAAGGGAAGGAAAAAATAGGGAGATCACAGGTATATTATATAAGAATAAAACACCGTCTGCTAATTTACATTTGGTCAGGATCGTGGATTATGGTATAATCCATCATAGGAGCACTATACGTATATTTAGTTTTATATTTTATGAAAGAAGGGCAACCCTAATTACCCATCCAGCGGTACTCTTAGTAATAATTCAAACATCTAATATTATAGCTGAAGAGTTTGTTTGTTTGTAAATCTCAGGAACGGTTCCGATAAGAATGATTAATAAAAGTTTTCGTACTTCGTTAGATACTTAGATAAAAAGAGCTGATACTTTGGGATCTTGGTGAAGTATCCTACTCTTTTACACGGCTCATAAGTAGAGCGTTGAGGTAGTACTCTACTCTCGCCTTACAGAAATCAATACATAGATTTTTTGAACTGGTCTACCTATTTGGTCTACCTATTTTTAAATTACGAAAGAATATATTCTGAAACGGGATTTGAAACCGCTTCCTTCGTTATACCATATAACTGATAACATATAACTGATAAAAATTTAAAATAAAATTATAAATAAAAATAAAATTTAACTGCTCATTATTTACACTCCAAAACTTTCAAGGTTAACACTGAATAAAGTTGTTTTTTATCAGAACGTCCGGTGGTGGTTAGGTCTGATTAAAATGATCTGGGTTTGAGGTATAAAGTCCTCGTAGGTACCTATATTATTACGATATATCAAAATTTCAATGCCTTTAAAACCTATTTCCTCTTTAAAAATTCACAAAATATGATCGTCACTCCAATATTCAAATGCCCTTTTCACAATTGCCTGAATTCACAAATTTCATAGTGTCTCAACAAATTTGCTTATGAGCTCTCTAATAGAAATGAGCGGTAAAAGCTAGTAAATATAGATAAAAGAGTCATTAGCCTAACAGCTCATTCGAGCAGACAATAGTGGGTGGAGCTGAATTGACTTACAAACATTCATTTATAAGTTCTACTATCAATGCTATAACGTAAAAATAATATTTGAGAGTATTTTAACAACCTTTAGTTACGACTGAATAGAATCCTGTAAAATATGGTTAATTAAACGATAGACAAACATATGGTATATACTTACCTACCTAAATATAAATATCTAAACACAAATAAGAGCATTTGTTCATCGGACAATGTGTTATCAGAATTTTCAGTCGGGTTTGAAGTTTGAACCACTTTCTGGCAAAGTATTCAAGGGTAAGTAGGTACTAAACACTACGACAACCTTCAGCTGATGAATATAATCAATTCTTAAAAACTGCAGCTCATGGCTTCAGAAAAAAAATTGACTGATAGAGTTCTTAAAATCTATACTACTTAGATCATAATACATTTATACGCCTTCCTAAATCTTTTAATCCGTGTGTGTGTTCTTACAGCTAGTATAGTGTGTAATGTGAATTACTTTAACAATAAGCTGAACCCTGAAAATATTAAAATAATCTTATTTTATTTCAATTTCCCTTTACTCTACAACACTCTCATTATAAAGTGAATATGAACGAATTCGCAATGTCTACTTATAAATTGATATTATGATATAAACCCAGTCCCTATCTCGCCACACCCCTGCTCCCGTGACACAAATATCTCAAACGCAGGAACCCAGCGGGACTCAAACAGGATCCAGTTTTGAAACGAAAAAATTATCGATACCACAATATATCAAGTAATTTCCTTACAGCAATTGAATAAGTGTACTCCGCGGTACATTTAGCCGTAAACGTGCGGTCGTCGTCTAGTTTCAGTTAGTGTGGAGCTGTGAGCGGTGTTGTAGTTCGGTACAAACTGGTATCATCCTGCCGTAACCACTATGGGAGTAGCCTGGGTGTGCGTGCTCGTCGTCCTTTGTAGTATCTTCCAGCAAGGTTTGTGAATTCCGGTGTTGCTTTCAAAGCACTTTCTTCGACCAGTTTGTTAAAGATTGAGATGCTTTTCGATTGTGTGTAACCTCTTTCGCATTGTCCTCTTATTTTAATGATATAATATATATCAATTTCATAAAAGTTAGATGACAATGAATATTGATGGATTGCAATTAAGATAAAAAATAAAAAAGCAATAAATGAGAATATACATAGAAAAGTTGTTGCTGAGAGCTTTCAAGTTCAGTGTGTAAAATTAATATTTATTCAATAAGTTGTAACATTTTAGCACTGCTTTTAGTATCTTTTAAAAAATAATATATGAAACAATAATACCATTGTTTTTATTATTACCAAAAATTTAGAGCATCCACTGCCATTTCCTTTTTTTAGGATACCGAAGTTTATTCGGTCATATGTTTCAATATGATATACATATTATATGAAATATCGATCTTAATGGCAAATATGATTACTTATCCCACATCGAAAAGTAGGCCACTCAATTTGCTAACCAAAACCATTAGAAGGTTACTCGCGAAAATATTTTTAGGTTTACGGTTCGAGTTATATTGCTTATATAATGCGTATAGAAATATTTATAAAATTCGATGCCAAGAACATTCTTGTATCGATTATAAATGCGATCGATTGCACTATTTATTATGAGAGGAGAATTCGTCTTGTTGATTGATTTAATCAACTGTTATATTCACAACATGAGCATTTCTTTCCTTATCAAAAGATCAACTATGGAGTTTCTT
>CAJQZN010031037.1:2160-12703 GCA_907164685.1 Colias eurytheme | reverse complement strand
TTGATAATTTTTAAACTATGAATACAAAAAGAAAAGTTAAAATTAGAACTGAAACGAATCTTAATTCTTTGTATAAGTATGTATTTATTTACTGTTTTGTAATTTAACGGATATCTAATCCATACTTAATAATATTATAAATGCGAAAGTAACTCCGTCAGTCTGTCTGTTACTCAATCACGCCTAAACTACTGAACCAATTTTCATGAAATTTGTTAGGGAGATATTTTGATACCCGACAAAGGACATAGGCTACTTTTTATCCCGGGAAAATGACGCAATCCCGGAAATCCCATGGGAACGGGAACTATGCGGGTTTGACTGCGCGGGCGAAGCCGCGGGAGGAAACCTAGTTTATTATAAAATGTATTTTTAAAAAGAACCTTTAATTATCTCTTCCATTCTTGATTTATCAAAACAAATAAATAAAAAAAATATCTATTATTTCAATATTTAAAAAATAAGGCCATAATTAGGTACTCGAATGGCCTTGGTGACCTTTTGATGACGGCCGGTGAACTTCAAAAAGAAAACCCTTTTCATTTTCTCACACGATAAATAATTAGGACTTATAAAGTTATAATTCGACTAAGTTTACGATCAATTAAGTATATTAATATAATAGGTATAGTCTTGAAATTGGCTGATATTGGCAGCCCTAGATTATTTTATGCTTAAAAAAATATCACAGAAAATATTTATCTGCTAAGTTAAGATCGTAATATTCTCCACTTGCTCTCGAAAATACAGAGATACCTACATTATACTTTTGCAAATGACGATGTCAATTGACGCCACCACACCCACGGACAAACCCGCGGGCACAATCGAGTATTTCTATAGCTCATGTGTTATTAATTATTATAACCTATATTACTGTAAAGTTTCATCCAAATCCGTCCGGTAGTTTTTAATTATACGTACATCCATCCTCACAAACTTTCACATTTATAATATTAGTAGGAAAAATCTATTCTTTAAAAATTTTAAGAAAATATATAAGGATAAGACAACCCAGTATTTAATTTCTTTTACGTCTAGAATAATCCCAAATAGCAATAATGTCTCGCAAATTCTTATTTCGCGATTAAGGCGCGTCGTCGACCGCGCTCAAGGCCGCGTCGAATTTGCGCAGGCGCATGCAGGGACGTAATGACAAAATGTATAAGTTGGCTTTTTATTTTTTACTAAAACTCATTTGTGAACATTTTTTAATTTTGAAAAATCTTGTAGGCTTCATTGTTTATTGGAAGAGCTCAATATGATAAATCAATAAATAATAATAAAGTTGTCGATTGGTGTGTTCTATCAAATATCAATACTCAGAGAATATATTTTCATGTATTTAATACTAGCTGTGCCCCGCGGTGTTACCCGCAGTGCTCCACTCCTGTTGTTCTTAGCGTGATGATATATATAGCCTATAATAGCCTTCCTCGATAAATGGGCTATCTAACACTGAAATAATTTTTCAAATCGGACCAGTAGTTCCTGAGATTAACGCGTTCAAACAAACAAACACTTAGATTCTACACAATAAAAATATATATTATATATAACTAGCGGTCTGCCCCGGCTTCGCCCGTGGTACATATGAAAAATAGATGTTGGCCGATTCTCAGACTTACCCGATATGCACAGAAAATTTCATGAGAATCGGTCCACCCGTTTCGGAGGAGTATGCAGACTAACATTGTGACACGAGAATTTTATATATAAGAAGATTAATCTAGCACTGCTACTATTACTATTTATCTACCATTTGTTATTTTTATAATGTTACTTGGAAAAGTAGTCGTTTGTTAGTGTAAAATAATTTATTTTATTTGTGTTAAAATCGTACTCATACAACAACGTAAGAAATTGTTTAGGTTTAAGCTTGGATTAACTGAATTTTCATCTTGTTAAAACTAAACAAAATTATTCTAAATACATAATTATTAATACTTAATATTATATTTAAATGCATTTGATCTTCATATAAAACATAACATTACGAAGGACATCTGGCTGTGCTAGCTGAAAGCTCACTCAAGTAAGGACTATCCTAGCCTAGTGCTTTCATTTAGTTTACTTTATAGATCTAGATGGCGTTAGTATTAGATATTTTATATTATGATATTTTTAGAAAATGTTAAAAAAATGTAGAGACAGATTTAAAATATATTGTATGTATGTACTTACAAAATTAGTAGAATTATTATCAGAAAATATTTGATTATTAATTGATAAATGTTAAAAATATGTAATGACGATTCAAAAGTGCTTCTAGAAGAAGTCTAATTGAATAAATAAATGTTTGAGTTTGAACTGTTTGATGATTGCCATGTAACAAAAAAGTCCTTCGACGGATTTTAATAAGAAGGTAGCTAAAACGTGAATAACTAACAAACGGTGTATGTTTTTCTCGTTGGCTAGCTTCAAATACAATTTTATATCCTATACTAATATTATAAAGCTGAAGAGTTTGTTTGTTTGTACCCGCTAATCTCAGGAACTACTGGTCCGATTTGAAAAATTCGTTCGGTGTTAGATAGGCCATTTATCAAGGAAGGCTATAGAGTATAGGCTATATTATATATATCATCACGCTAAGAGTTAAGACCAACAGAAGCGGAGCCGTACGCGAGTGAAACCACGTGGCACAGCTAGTATTAAAATAAATTAACTACTTATTACTATTATACATATTCCATTATAGCCCAGTCATATTAGGGGTTTCACCTCGGAATGAAAGATAATAAGCTGGAAATTGGTAAAAACCTTTGTTTTGTTACCCTAAATATTGTCTCAAAAGTCACAAATGCTATCGTGTTCGCGTCTTAAGATATTGAAGGTCAAAGGTCACAAAAAACGATTTTTCGCGAATATCTCGGTTCCTATTGCTTAAATGATATTTTCACCTATTATCAAAGTTGTAGAGTATAAAATTCTCTACAACTTTTGTCTCAACTTTTTTTTTATACGATCAACCGTTTTTGAGGTAGAGCGCGAAGAGTGCGCAGCGTACAGTCATATATGAGCTAATGCACTAATGCAGGGTCAAGCGTGAGTTACGGTTATCAGTACGTTGTATAAAGTCAATTATTGACAAAAAAGTTATAATTATTAAGCAATGCCCATTATTTCTGTACTTATTCTTAATTATTTATATTTAATTACTAGCGGTCCGCCCCGGCTTCGCCCGTGGTACATAATATTTACGTTTTCTCTACATAAGAACCATCCTCGTACTTCAAGGAATATAATAAAAAAAGAATTATCGAAATCGGTTCAGCCGTTCTCGAGTTATGCGCTTACCAACACATTTTGCGATTCATTTTTATATATAAGATTCAACTATAGTATATTATTAATTCTAGATTATCTATTTTAGTTATATTTTAAAACAAAAAGACGGTAAGGAAATATATTTTAGATATACCTTTATTTATCATTAAATATGGCATGTTATACATTTATTAAAATGTGAGTTTAAATATTAAAATAATTTGTGAATCGAATGAAATTGCGAATGGAATCTAGTTATCTTCTTCTTCGTGGTCTTCTTCTTGTTGTCGGTCTAAAATATTCAATTCATTGTCATCATCCTCATTATCGGTCATATTCATTTCCAAACCTTCTAGAATTTCAGGATCGTATGTGCTTTCTTCATCGGGATTACTTGGATATAGTGGAGCGTTGAGGCAAGCTTGTCCATTGCACTGGCCACAAGCTAAAGAACATAGTAGCCCTGATTTTCTGCATCCACAGCGGGAACCACAACCATTTTTACAATTGCAAAATATTGTGTTTAGTAGTTCGGCTGGTGCTGGAGGTAATAACGTTGTTATGGGCTCCAGGATTTCATTTTCAAGCTTCCAGCCTCATTCTTGAGGTTCTAAGTTCTTCCCTAGCCACGTTTGAATCTGGTAGTAGACACGATTGATATGTTGACGGGCTGCTACACTTGTTGGTGGAAGTGTTGACAATTGTACAGGTTTATTTAGTTTTGTTAATTTGATGAATTGCGTGTAGTTTTGTTAATGTCGTTTTATTTTATTTTAAAATATAACTAAAATAGATAATCCAGAATTAATAATATACTATAGTTGAATAATTAAATATAAATAATTAAGAATAAGTACAGAAATAATGGGCATTGCTTTAATTATAATTTTTTTGTCAATAATTGACTTTATACAACGTACTGATAACCGTAACTCACGCTTGACCCTGCATTAGTGCATTAGCTCATATATGACTGTACGCTGCGCACTCTTCGCGCTCTACCTCAAAAACGGTTGATCGTATAAAAAAAAAGTTGAGACAAAAGTTGTAGAGAATTTTATACTCTACAACTTTGATATTAGGTGAAAATATCATTTAAGCAATAGGAACCGAGATATTCGCGAAAAATCGTTTTTTGTGACCTTTGACCTTCAATATCTTAAGACGCGGACACGATAGCATTTGTGACTTTTGAGACAATATTTAGGGTAACAAAACAAAGGTTTTTACCAATTTCCAGCTTATTATCTTTCATTCCGAGGTTGACCCCTTTTTTTACCTAATTTCACTGGGCTATTATGAAAATACCTTATATAAACAAAAAATACACAAAAATGAAATAATCAGAAAACTTATATTTTTGCCTTATAGCATTTTACTTAGAGGACTTGCAATTGCAGTGCGCAGGCGCATTGAACAGAATTCGTTCCGTTTTGTGACCGCGTGACAACATATTTACCGACTTTGCATAATGTTAGGTTATGTTTTTAAGTTTTATATTTCAACTTGTTTAAAATTATTTGATTAAGGAAAATTTATGTTGTATTTGGGGTATCTTTTAAATACAGTATTTTTCTGTAGTTAAATTTATTTTCATTTTGCATAATAGGGATCAATCAAGATTCAAGAGTGATATTGTATGTACTATACATAAGTTAGTCTTGTTTTGTTGGTTTTATGAAGGTATGTATGTACTGCTACCCTTAAAAGGAGTAAAATTTTTATACTCGCATAAGTAAATAATACCCTAAAAAATGTTTAAAATTTACAAACAGAATATTAACCAAATAACATTAACTTTTTTTTCTGATAAAAAAATCCTTGAACGTTTTAATGTAATAAGTTAATACTTAAAGTGAATAAATTAATCTCGTGGATATTCGTTTTTAACATGTCATTTAGCTTAATCATAATAAACATTCCAAAAAATAATTTGCATAAAATAATATTATTATATGCAAATACCACGTTCACGCGGAAGCTGTATGTATGTCCTTGTGAGGTCAGGAACCTTATTTCGGCTGTGACTCATATGATAATGCATCTTTACGCATGGTACATGTAACAAATTCCTATAGCACTCAGTACACATCAAAGTGTTTTTGGTATCAGCCCAGTATTTCCTGAGATTAGCGTGTACAAATAAACAAACTTTGAAGCTTTACTTTATTCCAATATAATAGGCTATAGAGATATGTTACTCGGTAGAGAATAGAGATGTAGCTTTCTTATGGTAAAATAATGTTTTAAATCGGTCCAGTAGTTTTTGAGTTATCTATTAAGCCGAAAAAAAGAAAACGGCCCATAATATTAGTATGTCCTGTCAAACAAAACTGAGGAAATCCCCTATATCTACGCTTTAGGTGCCGATTTGAAAAATTAGCCTTATTGATCCTGGAACTTAAACTATTCGAATTTCCAAATTTCATCATAATTGGTGTTCCCAGAGTGCTTACATGCTTTAAAATTTCGATCAGAGGCTTTTAAAAGTATGTCATCTAAGGCCTTTACATACCCTAGGCTTTTGCGCTAGTGTTAAGTCTAGACCAAAGTCATATCGAATGACCTAACTGCAGATGTTCGAATCACAAAACGCATTCATCAAATCACTTTCGTGTGCGCATAAAAATCCCGTTCTTGTGCGTGTGTATGTACGTGTGTGTGTGCGTGTGTGTGAGTTCGTTGACATCATTTTTATGCTTGTCGTAGGTCATGGTTGCTTATTTTTGTCCGGTTAATTTATATTGAAGGGAATGAGATTGCAGTTTGATGTTTTATGTATGGACAGTTATTTTTTGATATCTTATCAAATATATAAGTATGGATAGATAAGGGAAGTCCTCGTGGGGTATGGGACACTTGCATTTCACATATTTATTCCACTGATACATTTTCGTTACGGGCAAGTAGGTGATCAGCCT
This sequence comes from Colias eurytheme, assembly GCA_907164685.1. Taxonomy (NCBI): domain Eukaryota; kingdom Metazoa; phylum Arthropoda; class Insecta; order Lepidoptera; family Pieridae; genus Colias; species Colias eurytheme. The sequence continues at coordinate 6,512 of CAJQZN010031037.1, read as the reverse complement.
TATGATGTCTCTCTTTTGGTCAACGGGTAAAGAAGATTTTGGCTAACGTCACAGATAATATTTCTATTATCTGTGACTATAGCATACGTAGTATATTATTATTAGTCTGTGGCCTGTGCTATAGCTAACGCAGCTTTATACATAAATGCGAAGTCCCTTCTTATTGGGTGGAGCCATTAATTAAGAGAAGAAGCTTCACTTCTGACACGTGTGCTGAGCACACACGCTCTTTTATTTAATTGAAAAACGTTCAAAAATTGAAAATAACCTACATTTCCACCTCAAACCTATGTAATTCACAATTATACCTACATTTAGGACCTAGGTACTATTTATGGGATCCATAAACTGAGTGCTCTGCATTAGACCCAGTGTTTCTGATAATCTAGGCTCGGATTTACGATCTTATTTGTTGATTGTGATTGACGTTACTTAGGTGATTGGATATTAAATTTTAAGGGCAAAATAGGGTTTATTGATTATTAACAAATTATACACACACTGTTAAATATTTCGACCTACCAATTTAATTTTATTGAGCTGGTTTCCTGGAAGAGATGACTGCTAATTGATAAGGCCGCTTAATTAACTATACCTACTGTGTTTTTGTATCAAATTTTAACGTAATTTCCTTTATGTTTACTTTTATTAAAGAGTTAAATAGATAAATAAATAATTTAAATATTTGGCAGTTAGAGACAGATGGAGGAAGACTTCGTTAAGATATTTTTGGAAGCTCATTTAGTTCAGCACATTGAGGTAGACAAACGTCGTAAGGTCTTAATACAAATAAAATAACATCATCATCATCACTAGGTACATAGTATAAAACAAAGTCGCTTTCTCTGTCCCTATGTCCCTTTGTATGCTTAAATCTTTAAAACTACGCAACGGATTTTGATGCGATTTTTTCAATAGATAGAGTGATTAGGTTTTAGTATATAATTTATTAGGTTTTAGACAAAGCGGGCGAAGCTGCGGGCGGTAAGCTAGTTTACATAAGTTTAGTAGTAAGTAAGTAAATTTCGTCGAAGTTTAATGTTTAAATAGTACCTATAATCAAAAACATCACGGAAAAGGCTAGTTTAACAGTCCATTAGTTTAAAATGTATACATATTATAATTCACAACATGTTATAAATTATACCTTCTAATATCGTGTATCCAGAAATCGAACTAAATGATCGCATAGATCTAATATAATAGACAGATCTAAGTCTAGCTCACACCTGCTGCAGGTGGTCTAGCTAACTAGTTCCTAATATGGGTACCTATATCCTAAACTAGGTACAGGTATTATAAAATAATAGAAACATTTGGCTTTGAAAGGTTACAATTTGATATCTATGTATCCATAGTCTATAGGTACTGATAATGTACAGCTGCAGTTTGTTTGAATGTGATTATCTCAGGAACTACGGCACCGATTTTTTAAAAATTCACGTTTGGGTATGTATTTAGGTAGGTACATGACCCCTGAGTGCTATAGACTATAATATGTATCGCTAGTAGAATTTCAAAATAATTAATATTATAATTGTGTCCATATTATGATTCTATGCTGTGATTCTATGTTAAAACTGCTGATCTGGTTATGAAGAATTTTACCACTGCGATAGACAACAAATTTATTGGATAAAATAAAACTCGAAGGGAATTGCAATAGGGATTGTTTGTATATCTGTCACACGAAATCGTAAATGCACGCAAAAGTCGCACAGGACCTAAGTCAGCTATCTTCAAATGACATTTCATCAAAGTCGATCTAGCATCTAGATAGACAGGCAGGTATAGGTGGCCATATTTTGTTCATGTATTTTATAGAATCCTGGTGAATACTGCAACTTAAAGAATAAATTCATTTAAATTTGTAGTTGTAACATTTAGGATCATAATTAAAAATCTTCCCCAGTACATCTTATATATATAAAATTCTCGTGTCACAATGTTAGTCTGCATACTCCTCCGAAACGGGTGGACCGATTCTCATGAAATTTTCTGTGCATATCGGGTAAGTCTGAGAATCGGCCAACATCTATTTTTCATATGTACCACGGGCGAAGCCGGGGCGGGCCGCTAGTTTACCTATAAAATTGGATTAAGCATGATTCAATTGAAATAACAGTAAAGTGTAGATCTAAGCAATTAAAGTGAAGCTTTGTTAAGTAATTTGTTCCTTACTTAGAAGTCTGGCAATTAATGTATTTAGTGTTTTCGCTTGTTTTAATTATTTATTTATCTATGTTTACAAAAGTCCTCAATTAAACCAATAAAATAAAGTATTAAAACCTATTTTAAACAATTCCAACCTTTTATAGTGACATGTGTTCAAACCAACCTGATATTTCATGAGAATCGGTCTAGCCATTTTGGAGAAATTTATCTGTTCACGAAAATATTGTTTTTACTTATATGTCACCGTCATCTAGTTGAATCTGCTTTTTATTAAATGACTAGTGCGTCTATTGAATGATAGATAGATATCCGATATATAGTTTGTAAATAAATGTGTGTCTATGTCCTACTAATATTATAAATGCGAAAGTTTGTAAGGATGGATGTAAGCGTATATTGTATGTTTGTTACTCTTTCACGCAAATACTACTGAACCGATTACAATTAAATTTAGCACACATATAGAGGTAACTTTTATTAATACATAGGATAGGTTATCCCGGAAATCCCACGGAAACGGGAACTATGCGGATTTTTCTTTGAAAACGCAGCAGCCGCGGGCGGAAATCTAGGAAGATATGTATATATGTATATGTAGATAGCTATTTTGGGTTTAGGTACATCATTGATTTTCAGTTACAACACCCGCCAGACAAAGCCGCACTCCTCTATTAGTCTATACATATTCCAATACACAGGTTTATGAGCAAATTCGCTGATAATCCTCAGTTCACAGCGCATACACTCAATCTGTATGATCATGGTGCATGCCCAATTGGATTCCGTGCCCTTGCGTCAGGCATATTCTATAATCTATGGCATAGGTAATTGATATGTTTTTTTTTAATAGGTAATTGAACGGAGGGCAAGTGTCACAACACTAAAAAGTTGATAGAACAAGTTATGGAATTAGAAGCAGAAATTCGACATTTTAACGTCTGCGTCAAAAAAATTTCTAAATTATTAATTTTATATTAAGTATTTGAATGTGTAAAATAAACATATACCAAGCATATATCTACCTATTATAATCATTCTTTGTTTAAAATTTCTAAAAATGAGGTTCTACAAATCTACATACCTACCTAGTAAGCCTAGCCTACCTATATCGTTCTTACGTAGGCCTCAAAGGATGATGGCAATCAGAGTCGCCCGGGCATACCGTACAGTCTCTTATGACGCAGCTTGCTTACTAGCGAGATGTCTCCCCTGGGACTTGGAAGCGGAGATTCTCTCAACCATGTTCCACTGGCGAGAAGACGTAGGCCTGCATCGGAGCATATCTCCTATAGATATGGACAGGCGTAGGGCCAGACTCCGACGACAGGCCACGGAGGCATGGGCCAGACGGCTAGGGAACGCGCAATATGGCATGGTGTCTATCCATGCCATTTTGCCTGTATTTAGGCAATGGATGACAAGGCGCCACGGCTCGCTTTCTTTCCGTACGACACAGATTCTGACGGGGCATGGTTGCTTCGGTAAGTATCTGTGTCGAATAGGAAAACAGCCAAATGCTGCCTGTCACCATTGTGATTGTGAGGAGGATACGGCTCAGCACACCTTGGAGTCGTGTCCGGCGTGGATAGCGGAACGCGATGCACTGCGTGCTATGGTTGGATCTGACCTCTCACTTCCGACCGTAGTTGGTGCTATGTGTGAAAGAGAGGATGCGTGGATGGCAGTGCTGTCTTTCTGTGATGCAGTGATGTCACAGAAAGAAAGTGCTGAGCGCGACCGGGAGCGTAGGAATCCCGTGCGTCGCAGAGCACGCCGCAGGGGACGTCGGGTCACTTAGGAGACCTGACGAGCTCCTGCCTTTATCGTTGCAGAGTGTGCGCGGCGGGGGCTGCGCACATTCAATAGGCAACGCGAGGAGGGTGACAGACTGTTGTGGCTGCAGTCTGTTGCAGTGATAGGCATGCGCGTAGGGTAGTCGCGACTACATTCGAGTGGATTGCCAATGGCAGGCGCGCGAGGGGTACCGTGAGCGTTCCTACCGGAGATCCCGGGATCCCCTCTTTACTTGCGCGGTAGTAGGCCACCGTGAGGTTTTAGTCAGTAGGAGTCTGACATAACCGTGCTGCTGCCCCCGAAGCAGTCGGTATTCATGATGAATTTCCTCACGTTAAAAAAAAAAAAAAAAAAAAAAAAAAAAAAAAAAAAAAAAAAAAAAA
>CAJQZN010031026.1:0-13639 GCA_907164685.1 Colias eurytheme | reverse complement strand
AGTTTCACTTTTACCGTGGTTTCATAAAACCACACAACATTTTTTAATTCAAAATTATACCATCTTATTCTACTAATAATTATTAATTCCTTCTAATGAGAATGCTTATGTTTACAATAAGTCTGCTATTAACAAAGGAATGTGATAGATAAATAGCTTACCAGTATAGTAACACAACCTTTAAAAGCAATTCGTGATCAATATGACGTCATCAACTATTATCCACAGATTATATTATTTATCTCAATTCAATTTGAGCCCTCAAATATACATACAAACAAACCACATGTTATTAAACAAATTGATTTATTTTTAATTTCAAGGCGCAGCTGTAGATTTAAACGCTGACAGCAGATGTGATAATTATTGAGATTTGAAGATGAAAAGATAAACTGGGCAATGACAAGTCGCCATTCAGCCTGACAGAAAGTGACAGTAACATGCGAACGTTTATTGGGCCACTATTCAGCCTAGTTTTACATTTAAATTATCATAATATTATTTCAATTAATCTATTATTCGTTTCAAATAAAAAAAATACTTTTAAAACCGAGTTTTCAAAGATCGAACAGGAATCAATTAGATGTCGGAAAATTATGAATATAGATGTGTTTAATTAATTATTATAATTCGTGAATACCTAAACGATTGATTTTTAAAAATCCTGTTTAACTTGTTTTTGAAGAAGGAGGCAATTATGTTATAGTCGGCTAAATTTATATTTGAATCTCGCATCTTAACTAGTTTGGAAGAAAAATTTGCACTCCTAAGCTTTTTACGATGAAAGTAAAATTATTATACTGTTCACGAGAACGGTACTAATTAAAAAACTTAAGTGCTGTTGGATTTTAAATTTAGTAGTAAATTATCTTTTTACGATCACGAATTGCAATATTTAATATTGATTCATTCGATAAATCAAATTAATTTAAAACGAATTGATGTAATATATTATGTATTATCAGTAAAATTTTAGCTTGGATAAGCTTACTCTCATGCTATTTTTAAATAACAGCTTTTTATTTAATGTAGATGGATAATTATCTCTGTAATATGTAATTAAGGCTGACCTAATTCTTGCCGAGTCATATTCAACTTTATGACAATATTTTTTTTCACGTGAAAACTCCCAAAGTATTAATAGAATTAAGCTATCTATTGTTGTTAATAATTCGATTATGTATCGTCATCGATTTCACGTTATTTTTGGACATACCCACTTCAATCTATTGTGTTTATATCTATATTGTCTACAACCCACTGTATGAAAAGTGGGAAGTAGGCAAAGTAGGTAAAAAATAAATCAAAAATTTTTTTTCTGGTACTACCGAGTCAATAGTAGTTATAGAGAATAATAAAGTTCAATAGAGTTTAATCAATTTATACAGTTCAATTTCTAATTTAGGAGGATTTAAAAAAATTCCGATAGCTTCATAATTCCTAAAAAAAAACATGTTTATTTTTTAATTCATAATAGATATGCTTTTACCATCACCATCACTATCACTGAACACAATATTACACAAGTTGCATTAATTATAATTACTCAACCTGCAAGGCCCATTCTAATGATGTTGCTAACTTTAATTATAAATACTATTTCGTAATAACGACATTGAGAATCTTCACCTTAAAGATAGACAAAGATAAATCGTAGATACTTTGCATAATGTTCGTGTTCGTAAGTAATAAGTATGACTTTTAAAGTGTCTCTAAATTATACTTATTACAAACCTAAACATATCCTTGCAATTTACGGCACAATCAAAAGCTTCCTTTGTGATTTTTTACGCGCCGTAACACCACTTAAACTAATTACTTTTCGTTGCAATTAACTCATACGTTCCTCAAGAATTTCAGCGGTATATAAATTCTTAATATTTAATTCTAATTACTGAGTAGCAGTTAACCTCAGCTCCAACTGCAAGCTACTACGATAACGTTTATAGCTTTAGCGGTATTCGCAAATTAGTCTACTCGAAATGGCTAAGAATGTTTATCAAAGTTCTTGGCGTACTATTGTATTGTGCTATACATTGTGCTATTTTAATTTTTTATTGAAATCCTACCTACCCTTTAATCATTTTGTATTTTTCTATAAGCATATTTTTGCATGTTTCGTTTGAAAATGAAATAAAATTAGGTTATATTTTTGACACTTTCAACAGAATCAAATATTCAGTTGCCGTTGGAGGACTCTACCTTTTTATTTCTTTATATATTTTCATGTTGTATAACTTGCTTAATATAAACACAAACAACAATGAGCTACATGTATTTCATCGTATTCAAACACGTACATTCAATACAACCGAGCAATAAAAGCGAGCGAGTTTCAGAGATTCGTTCGCAGAAAAATCACTCCAATCAGTCTAGCCATTTCAGACTAATCGACGGTTCTATGTCAAAACACTCTGTGGAAATAATTCTATTTATAATGAATTTTATTTCAAAACAATATCTGATACCTTTATTCTTTAACTTTTGGCTGACGATAAGATACAATTTGTTGCTTAAGACTGAGCTTTATCAAGCTTCAAAAAGCTTTAAGCTATAAAGAAATCGTGACAAATTAAAGAGTAATCAATTTAAGTACAATTAAATATAAAATTTCGTGCTGATTATAATCTTTTTATAGTCTGTGGGCATTAACTATCATTTGCTTTTAGAAGGTGGCCCTCATCAAAATAGTCTTGTCACACAATTCGATCAACAAAGTTAGGGACATTAAAGCGAGTCGTATCAAAACTCGACCCTATTTCAAAAGCAGTGCGTATAATCCATGACTCGTTTTCCCCACATTTGCGGGGACTACATCGAAAAATCATTAGCGTCATACATTATTTTATTATAGGTCACAACCCTTCCCTGCTCCGTATATTGAATTTTTTATTCCAAACGTCTCACATTCTATTCTAATAGACCTTAAGGGGCGCTTAAAATAGTCCCAGTGTGAAGCTGTTTTCGTTGTTAGTTAAGACCCATTTTCGAGGACAGGATGCGGGGGGTGAATGTAAATAAGATTTACATTTTAAAGCAGCACGTAGGTAACACGGCATTTTAGTGTTGGCTAGTTATTATTGAAATGAATAGTTGTTATTGAAACTTATCTCGGAAACGATTCAGTCGTTTGGGAATACTTTTTTTTGCTTATAGATTTGAGTTAATTCGAACTCTATATATTTCATATATTTGTAATAGAGTTACATGTACTTGTATGGTGCTTTGATTTTATCATTATAGTATTGTTTTTATTATTATGCCTCATTCTAAACGAACGCTTACATAATTTTACGTTATGCAAGTTTTCGATCAAATTCTATGAATGTTACTTAATAAAACATATTGTTCAATTTACTTTTATGAATGCTTTCTTATTTTTTTATTTCAATTAGCTTCGCTGTATTAGAAGTTCTAGATTTATTTAGCTTCACAATGTAAAACATACAATAATACAAGAACCATAATCCGCAATGAAATCGGTTTTATGCCTGAACAAAATGATATTATTAAATATTATTCTTACACGTGTTATTCCCTAACATAAATGTCGCCGAACGTGTAAATAAAATTGAAGCGTAACTATCAAAACAGGTATTATTTTCAATATATTTACATGCCTCGGTAATCGGGCCGTATCCGATCCGGCGAAATGTCTTGCTTGATTTTACGGCTGCTATGCCTATAATAACATATTTTGTATACAAATAATATTATTTTATGCGAGTAAATACTCTTTACTGAACACATAATGTAATCCAATATAAATTTCATTAATATTTTCCTGTATCATTCGATTTTTAATGGGTCATGTAACTACGTAGAATAATGATGCCTTCGCGTGTTTGATATGATTTTTAAGTAAAAGTATTAATCGTTCTCTACACTTAGAATATTTTATGTGACGAAAATAAATTAATGGAATATTGAAGAAATGTTTTAAGCTTAGCTTGGAAAAAAAGATAAAATAAATTAAAATGTTACAAAGAGAACGCCTATCGAATTGATTAAAACGGTTGAGCGAGTTAATTAAATCAAATTCTAATTTGAAAAGTTATGACTATTTTATTGATAGTACTGAAAAATCCTGAAGTTTAAATTAATAATCCTTATTGTGATTCACAAATGTTCCCTTCTGTTGAGTCCACCACTAATTGAGTCAAAGCTACGTAAGATTTATTTTTTATTGATTTATATTTTTAAAGGAAACAGTATTTTACAAATCTTACTTGCATACGTAATTTATAATTGTATAATATATATTATATTTTAGGTATGTATGTGTGAAAGCGTGTATTGTTTTTTTTTTTTTCAATTTCTGTTTCAAGGAAATATTGGTAGGAGAACTACACTTTCGCGATAACGTGATACGTACAGTCATACACATAGAAGAAGCCGCGATACAAAAACTAGTAATAATATTATAAACCTTTGTTATTACTATTTCACGCAAAATTAACCCAACAGTTTAGAACATACGCACATTTATAACATTAACACAATGAATATAGCTTTCCTGTTTTTATTCAAGCGAAACCAGAGCGTAAGCCTAGTACACATACGTATAATTTTAATTTGTACTTGAACATTAGCAGCGTAATGTAATCCTTTTGACCTGTTAAAGCGTTAATTAATTGCCCGTGCAATATTAAAAGTTGTAGAGTCACTCACGTAAAACCTCAGCGGTTTACGTAATAATTATCCATACAGCCAACATTGTTTTAATTATTTCTTACATTTATATTTAATTTATTAGTTATAATTCTTTTAGAATTGAGGTATAATGAAACTGTGTATGTAGAGGCTTAGTGTAGCTTCAATAATTGTCCTTCCTAATTATAAAAACAATACAAAATGTATGTGTTCATCTTTCTTTTAGGTTAAAAAAGGAGCAATTTTATAGTTTTGTCTGGTATCTGGTGAGGCTAAACATCTCATTCCCATGGGAATTTTTGTAAAGCACGCTCGCGAATCCTCTGGTAACAGCTCTTATTGGCAAATTATTTTGGAACGAAACCATTATTATAAGCGATGCATAACCTATATAATAAAAAGGTTTTGTTGATTCTTAAGAGCAAGATACAATTAGTATGAGTTTCGATCATGATCCACAAAGCTGACCAAATGCGGGTACGTATGGTAGAGACAACAATTTGTCTTTGGGATGCACTACTTTCAACACATTTACTTTTAATCTGTATCAATTTAAGTATTATTTACCTACCAGTAGAAATATATTGAAAATTTTAATTAAATTGTTCAAAAGGTCTAGTCTCGAACCTTCTAATAACTAACTTCTCCATTTGAAGCTCTAACTCCTGAACCACCACAGCTAACTGCATTTACATCATCACTTTCTCATGTAACACATATTTTGGAACTACAACAATTTCACAAAGTATGCACGCGTATATTCAGTCCTCGCTAGAAACAAAGTACAAAAAGCAATGACATTTTTATTCAGGATCCTCTAATATTACTGTACATTTGCCACGTGTGCATATCGTTATCATTGTTATTTTTTAATACAGTCGCCGGGACACATGGCATGTCCCTAGTATGCCATCAGGACGGGGTGAATGTAACGATTAAATTTTCAAAGACCGCCGTGTGTGCCTGTACATACCGAAATAGTGATCCCTCTCGCAGTGGATTGACTGCATACCATGATATGTCTTTGATTTACTCTCTAGAAGCCGCCTGTTGTTCAAATATTCGCTTTATGTCCATAGCTATAAAGTCCAGCTGTGCAGTCTTGAGTGCAAAAATTAATTTTGTAAATAAACGTGTGTTACTCATGAAGCAGGAAACGAGGGGAGATAGTATGTTTGTTGGGTGTCCGTAGTGAGATTTGTATCGCGTTTTGTATTTGTTGCTCGATACTCAGGTAATGGTTTGCATATATTATGATGTTTACATCATACACGTTACATGATATTGTTTATACTCCCGTGTACATGAATGTTTATAATAATTATCGGATAGAGACATTTATAGTTGACAGATATAATAATATTTATCTGTTTTTGAATTTTCATGACTTCGATATATAAGCTTCTTGACTTCGATCAATAAATAAATTAAGCAACAATATTCATATTATTTATTAAAATTACATAATATTATAAGGTTAGCAATGTTTATTATCATCATCATCATCATCATCAATGCATATAATAAAATTGTAGAAAAGTAGTGTCTGTACAATTGAAATATGTAAAAAAAATAGCAGGTGTTATTATTTAATCGTGCCCGAATCCAAAACTGTTGTTAAAAATTTTTTGTCTGTTTGTCTGTATGTTTGAACACCCTTATCTCAGAAACGGCTTATCCGATTTAGATGTGGTTTTCACAAATATTATGGTAAGCTTCATTTAACACTAGATTTCCGCCCGCGGCTTCGCCCGCGTTTTCAAAGGAAAACCCGCATAGTTCCCGTTCCCGTGGGATTTCCGGGATAAAACCTATCCTATGTGTTAATCCAAGTTACCCTCTATATGTGTGCTAAATTTCATTGTAATCGGTTCAGTAGTTTTTACGTGAAAGAGTAACAAACATCCATACATCCATACATCCTTACAAACTTTCGCCTTTATAATAGTATTAAGATTAAGATTTAGTGATTATTTCATGCAAGTGCTTATTATTTAATTGTTTATGGTAGCACGTGTACTCAATAATTGTGTGTTAAGTAGTTTACTATGCAGTCACTATTCCACGCGGACGAAGTCGCGGGCACAGCTAGTAATACATAATAATATTCATTATGCGGATGTTTAATCCTACCATAGAAGGTAAAGTCGGTGCTTTATATAAAGCATTTTTTTTATCAGTCATGACTGGAGATGTCAATACGATGGAATCGTCTTAAGCTGGAATGATGATAATGTGACGGCAAATGTAATATTGAGTTTGTGGTTCGATGAATAGACAATTTTGAATTCAACTAAACTTAGGTAAATTAGAAAAAACTATTTCTTATATTTCGGTAGAGAGAGGGAATAAATAGAGAAAATCTAATAAAATTGCAATGGTAAATTGTGATTCCTTTGTTAAGTTCAGGTATAAGTAATGTTTAAGCTCATCTAAGCTTATTGTTTGTATATTGACGACTTAAATTAAACTGTTACAATAAAACACAAAAATCTTAGAATCAAATATTTACGCATTCGAATGCATTACAAGGCACACACGGGTCAGTTAAAACAAAGTCCGTAACTTCATCAGCTTGACCACAAGTTCGTATAGCATGTTCCAGGCTTAGTATTTATCGGTTCAATTTCTCGATCGACATTCCAGGACAGCCTTCGTATGATATCGTAGTAATCTCCGCCATTCCGATCGCAATGACGTGACTAGTTCGCGCCATTCTATAGAACTATACTAGTTCTTGCCCGTGGGTTTGCCCACGTGGTTTTAACGACTTCAGTTTTAAATTATAATATTGAATTGTGCACAAATAGTTTGTATAAGCGTCTTTATGTAGAGCCGTTGATATAGTAGCCCGAATAAAACTTAAGGTTCTATAAACATTCTTATAACTGTTTGTTTTTTGTTTTCCGTATAAGATTTTATTTTAATTAAATAGAGATGAATTCTTTACTTATATAAATTTATATGAAATTCACTGCATTTATTTTCAGCTATTTGATATAACAGATTTACTTTTGGAACTTGTAAACGTATACCGGGGTCTTTTGACTATTTTTCCACTTTTTCTTTATCGTGAAAAATGGTGACAAGAATATTGTGTTGCATGTCTAGAAGTTTCCTTAATGATGATACTTGTGAATACTTACTTGAATAATGTTTTATGAAATAAAAACTGTGACTCTACAAAATTTATTTGGAGTAGTACTTTAAGAAGTAGGTAATAAATCTGAATTCCAAATGACTATTTGGTAAATCACAGAGACACGTAAATAAAATATAAAATTAGATTTATAAAGAATTAGACTTATAAGATTACTAGCTGCTCCGCGCGGTTTCACCCCCGTGGCTCCACCCCTGTTGGTCGTAGCGTAATGATATATAGCCTATAACCTTCCTCGATAAATGGGCTATCTAACACCGAAAGAATTTTTCAAATCGGACCAGTAGTTCCCGAGATTAGCGCGTTCAAACAAACAAACAAAGAAACAAACAAACTCTTCAGCTTTATAATATTAGTATAGTTAATGACTAGACTATAAATGCTAATCTTCTGAACATGAGAATCTAAAGTAATTACGCAAGCTTTGAACAAACTCTTCGAGCTAATACTACCGCAATGAAGCGGCTCTGTAGCGAACACTGAGTATACTAAAATACATAATATTGAATATAACGTGAGTCCCAGTTAAAGCTTAGCCTGTACACAATGCCTATAGGCTATAGCCTAGTTGTATCCCGCGTCGTTCGCCGGACGTCCGCGCCGCCTGTCGCGACTTGCTAACCACACAATACCACGCCGCGTTTTGTTTTATATAATTGAAAATTTTCGTCATATCTCCAACCATTGTTGCGTTGAATAAACGTCCATCAAGCGTCTTATCTGCGACGCTTTGAATTTAGCTGTCGAGATATGTTTTATTGTAACTGTTGACGGTTTAAATAGCTTTTATTTGTGCTTCGGCCAATGTATTTGACACTCGCGATCCTAATTAGTGAGGCGGTGATAGGTGATGGACGTTTGAACACTTTGATGGTGTTTTGAAACGCGTTTCATTGATTGATATCTTTGGTGATTGAAGTGATAATGTGACGAATAATAAAATCCAGTTCAAAAGCTTAAATAAATAATATATTTATTTCGTTTTATATTGCGATTTAAATGGAAAGTAACAATACTTAGAAGTGATACATTAACATCTTTTATGATTCTCTACTACTCTCTACTATATATTATGTCCAATAAGCACTCGGTAATATGCTTATTTGACATTTACAACTACGGAAATCAATACGATATTATTAGAACAACGTTAAGGTAAGTTTTATACTATTCTGACTCCTGACATACAGGTTTTTACCTAGTTTGGGAGTCAGAGACTTCAGCATTTAAAAATGTTGTATTCTATTGTCAATAAAGAATTTTTATTTTATTTTTATTTATTTTATTCTGTAAATATGTGTACACAGTTAAAAATACACATCAAAAATATCACAACGAGTAATCAAAATGTACCTGTTTAAGTAGATAATATAAACATTAAACATAATAATATCTCAAACACAAATACAGGCTACAGTTTTTTTTAAATCCTGAAAATGCTTCTTACCTATAGAATAATAATCTCTCTCGCTATGCCAATTATTTGGGCCACAAGATCCATCGGACCTTATCAACAGACGACACGCATCCTTAGGAACTAGGATATGTCACAACAATAGATATCTATTAAATAAATCCTATAAAGACCTATACGTATTTTATAATAAAGTTTTATGAATATATTTTTTAAATAAAATACTAAACTTATTTTTATAACCATTTAGGAATCTGAAGACTGCTTACTGCTTAGTGCTTATATAATTTTGATTTATAACTTTGACTTCTGTACGTCTTTTCATTAGACAAACTTTTAGACTTTAAAAAGTTGCTTCTCGAGTATTTGAAATATCTTTAAGATTGAAATGAAAAGAATGAGTGGGAGTTACATAATAATTATTAAATATAATATCTAAAGACCATGACATTATGAAAATAATGTTAAGATGTGTTTAAAAACACCAATTTTATAGTTTAAAGTTGAAAGCAACTGCTAATTGGTTTGAATCAATTCGATATTAATACACGCGTTGGGACATTTCCTTTTTGGCAGCAGCGTGCGCCGTGCAGTCGAAATCAATTTGTAATTAAACAAATTGAACTTTATTTTAATTTTATGATATCGATTCGCATTCATATTGAAAATCACGTTCCATTCGATGTATGTAATGACCTTTTGCATATAAAAGTTACTTATTAAAATGTAAAGTAACGTTAAGTAATTTATGGATGTCGGTAATCGGATTATTCAATATGTTTAAAAAAAAATTAAATTTGAAAGGACTCGCTTAAAAATTTCCAGTTTTTTAAACATTATTGAGTTTCTATTTTTATTAAAATAAACTACCTTGTGTGTATCTAAGAACTTGTATATGAAAATAAAGAAAACATAGTATTTGTATTAGCAGTCACGCAACATAAATAATAAGAAATGCCTGCTGTAAGCATGTATTATTCAATAAATTATTTATTGATGTAATGTATTTTCTTATAAACAATTATTATAAAGAAACAAAATATTTTCTACTATTTGCAATACGATTCTAGAAGTGTGAGTTGAGAAAAGATGCAGTTTTATAATAGCGTGTGTTCTTACATTTAAAAATAGAAATCAATTTTAAATATAATCTTATCACAAGTCAGTTGATCGTTGCAGTCCCTATGGAGGGAGCAATATTAAAACGCTAGTACAAACTTTATAAGTTACACTATAGTATGTGTAAGTTTAAGCTTTAACTTGTCACATGTAAGCTCCTTGTTGAAAAGCTCTTTGTGAACATTAAATCTTCTTGAGTAGAGTTTATATTAATTAGCGGTTAATTAATCTGTTGAAACAGTTTTTTGACAGAATGCTTAAAAAAAGTGTTCTCTAGCGGTTTATTATAAATACTTAGTTTTATTTTAAAATAGTTCAGATGTATACATTTGTTAGGAATTAAATCCAGAACTCCATCTTATGTTTTTGGTTAACACTAAATGTGTGTTTCATTAGATTATTATCACATTGAAAAAGTTTCAACACATTGCCTCCGTACTGTATGAAACTTGCAATATAATAATTTATTATTATTATTATTTATTATTTATTTAATCATAATGAAAAGCCAGTATTAAGCAAGATTTCTGAACTGCTTGTATCAGACGAAATAAACCTAATAAGCGCTAATAGGCTATCACTTTATAAACTTATTTCCACCTTCTAGGAACACTATCAAAGCGACTACGCTGACGTAAACTTTAATGAGCGTTAAGATTTTATACAGCAAAGCGCTGAAACCGCGATTTGTTCAGTGTATATCAGTATAAGTTTAACAGTAAATAAATATAATTAAATAATTGTGTTTTTTTTTATGGAAATAAATTATGCTTTATAAAAAAACTTATAGGTAATATGCAATTGATGAACATTTATTTTTTTTATTTACAATTATATTTAACTCGCAACATGAAGTGTGTGTAGCTTATGGTTAATGTATTTTGTGATGATTACAAAATATTCTATACATAATACGTAAAATGTTACTTGTATGTTAAAGAAATAGAAATCATTTTATAAAAATATTTTGGCCAGTAAGACCTGTGAGTAAAATTAACTGAAATTAAACTTTAATACCTATGCTAAAAAATTAACTAGGTATATAAATATCTTAACCGTAGTGAGATCGCGAGACGTCAAGTTCGATTTCAGAGTTTATAAATATACTAGGCTTCCGCCCGCGCAGTCAAAGAAAAACCCGCATAGTTCCCGTTCCCGTGGGATTTCCGGGATCGCGTCATTTTCCCGGGATAAAAAGTAGCCTATGTCCTTTCTCGGGTATCAAAATATCTCCATACCAAATTTCATGAAAATTGGTTCAGTAGTTTAGGCGTGATTGAGTAACAGACAGACAGACAGAGTTACTTTCGCATTTATAATATTAGTATGGATTTGACTCCCAATGGAGATCGAATCTCTCAGTATTGTAGCGCAAAAAATGTGAAGCTATTTGTGAATACAAATCATTGAAATAGATGAATGTATACATTTGTCACGGTAAGAAGATTTCAGAAAACGGTCATAGTGGGATTCACACCTTCAATTTGTAGAATAAATAAGAAATATTATAGTAAGAATGTCTGAATTTCTAATCTAGAATCTTTTGGACCGACGATTATAGTATACAATAAGGTCGTAAGGCTTTTCACTCTTAGTATATTATTTAAGAGTTTTAAACAATATTTTGTCATGTCCCCAGTACACGGGGGACTTTCATAAGCCAGGTAACAATCGCGTGAATCCATTCCGTGACCAACACGGTCAGTGTATTTGTGTTTAACTTCTGGAACTCACAAATTCCCAGTTGTAGTTTGCTGAGTTTGAATTATGAACTAACTTGTGCAAGATTGAAAACTTTCAACAATAGTGACTTTTCGTCTGGCCAGGTAATAAGCCACTTTTTCTACGTCCTGTGAGAAAGTGTATAGAATAGTTTTAATTTCACTGAGTAGTTCACAAAAGTAGAATTAAAGTTTCGTTAACAATGTTTAAGCCCGTGGAAGTTTGTCGTGCACATCTTTTCTGAATGAAAACCTCATTTTGGTGTAGTGTTTTGCATGGTATGGCAATTAAGATAATTGTTTTTCAGAAATTGTTTAAATGTAAACGTCTATGACGATTGTTTGTTTTAACAACTTAGGATTTAAATGAGTGTATCTTAAATATTCATACTTAATTTTATTTTTGTTACAGGTAATTGTTAAAATACTACAGCCAATGCTTCAAAGTTCCGTAAGTTGTAACTAAATTTACGACAGCTTTTATTCATAATTCGTATATACTAATGAATTATCTCTGAAAAGTAACTTAATCTTAAACATCGAATTGCAGAAAACAACATTACATGTACAAACCTTTTCATCCCATGAATGTTAACACCAATACTATAAAATTTACATCAATTGGAACAATAACTATTTGCATTGTATTCACAATAAAATTGAGTTAGCATTCCGTATAATCAATTTATTGGATAACTGTGTGAATTAAGCGAAATGTTTATGTTATTTTTGTTATTATTTTAGATCCAAAAGTGCAAAACGCGCGTTCTCGCATACAAAACAGATATACATAATTCAACGGATACCTAATATGAACCTCAATCTATTATCTCTAAGCGATTTCGCGCCAAATGAATATTCATTTACGAGTAATACAATTCCGAAATGGCATTAGGGGAAAAATATTCAGTCCTATTTCCCATTGGGATCTTATTTAAATATCCGATTGCTAAAGCGTTAAAGTAATCTAAGTAATAAGATTATTAACAAAAATTATGGCTATGTAAAGGAATTGCTTAATAATCCGTATCGGAAGCACTTGTATTTTTTTAATTCGTTATATTTTATAATTATTAAGTAGTCTGTTTAATTATAGTGTCATTACTTCAAATGGTGTGTTAGCTTTACAATATGCCACGTTTGCCTTGCATTGCCTACGTTTGAAAGATTAACCCGCTATCCAAGCTCAATGCGAAAGCTTTAATTTCTTAACACTCGCCACTAATAAACCCTTCAGATTGCCCCTATTAGACAAAACTTCAATACACCATAAAGACAAAAGGTGTCAGATATAATAACAAACATTATGTTAAAGTATCTTTGTTGGAAATGAACATGATTCATTTTAACCCGTGTTCAAACAGATGGTACAATCGTGCACACGTCGTTGGTAGCAAGACGAATGGCCGAGCATCACAAAAAGGTCCAGTTGGTGTCATTAGCGTTGCGGATTTTAAAGGAAAAGCTTGGGAATATAATGCTCTTCATGTCGCTCGCTTGGCATAAATTGGTGTTCGATATGATGGTGTTAGACGTGACTTTTGATTTAATATTTTTGTGGATAAATAGTTG
>CAJQZN010031023.1:246-15918 GCA_907164685.1 Colias eurytheme | reverse complement strand
CCGTTGGAAATTGTTTTATAGCTATTACCTACGCACACAAATCTCTTTAAAATCATTTTAATTTGAAAATTATTGAAATGAATACTTTAAAAGTTGATTTATAGCGTAAATAACATGTAAATAATGTCGATAATTTTATTTGAGCTATTATTATACGAAATTATTCAAATAACGAAAATAAAAATTTATATTGACGTTTTTTATGATATTTTTTTCTGACTTCGTTCATCCTTTCACGCGTTCTGCGCCACATGTCGTTATCATAACACATAATAATGAGTAAAGGAAATAATATATCAAGTGTGAAGTGATACGCGGAAATGTTCTAGTAGGAAATCATCGATTATATTATAGAAATCGAGTGCAAATTGCGCTTAGTTTGCGGTTCCTAGAGACGCGATGGCACTGCGTCTAACAATCTCGTAATTACAAGAAACACGCATAAATTAAAGCGACAAATTATATGATAATGAAAGTTAATTGCAGACGCATAATCATATACTGATTAATAATGTAACAAGTTGTGTTCCCCAAATGGAGCTGTGCGCAATACATAGATATTCGTTTCGATTTTATCATAGATTTTAAATGCTTCTCGATAGATTTCGCTGTTTTTGAACTCTATGTGAACGTCTCATGCCTCAGATGAAGATTAGTTACCCAAATGCGAATATAGGTGACTGACTTGTGTCTTATATTAATAGTTTCTCAATAATATTAAAATAATTAATAAAGTTATACGACAGTAATAAATAGCGAATGGGCTACCTGTTTATTAATGCAATCAATTATGGTGTCTTAAAAAACAATTTTAACGCTCGTTTTCATCATAATAGACTTATCTTTTAATTAAAATCTCATATCGTTACAAATAAATTTCTTATAAATTATTTAAACGCGAAAGCATTGGTTGATTTTGCATAATTACAGGCCGGGCTGTTAACATTATACTATCTTACAATTTTCTACAATTTCTACGCGGAGATCACCACGTGTCTAATGAAGTCATGTTGCAATGATTATGTGATTATGAAATATAATAAACGATGTAACACGAGACGCCTGCATACTAAAAGCTTCATAGAAAACTTACATTACCTACTTTATCGTACAATTTTAATGTTATTATTAAAAGCGATTATCATCTAACCTTTAGGTTAGGAATTTTTGTACTACCTAAGTACCTAAGTAAGTTTAAATTCTGGATAGATGTTTTATAATGTGGTAGAGTCACGCAAAACAGCGAGTTGCGTTATTTATAAACATTATTTCTGTGTGTCACTCTTTTTCTTCTCATGTTATTTATATAAGAGAATATTTTACTTGTGTGCCTATCTACAATCTTTCATTGTATTGCTTGCTTATATTTTCATAACCGTTATAAAGAAGGTTGACGAACAGGAAGCGATGTAATTTTCGCACTGTACAGTGTACATAGCTATGGATAAACCAATAAATTCCGCAGAAAGTCAAGTGCAGGAGCAGCCGCGCGTGAACACAGGTGCAGGGCGAAGGGCGGAGGGCGCAGCCCGAGCGTGACGCGGCGGAGACTCCCACGTTATTCTTACTACATTTACTTACAAACTTATATTTACGATATTACGAAACGAATAAATATATGGTAGGTAATTTATATACAAGTTACAAATGCAATTTTGAGTTGTAGGTTCGTAACTGTAGAAAGGTTGTAAATCTATCGACGAAATTTCTTAATTTATTTGACTTCCAAGAATATTTTTTATTCAAATGTAGAGTCGAGAATTAAAGTATTTCTGGAATATACTACTCACTTTCAACTACTACAATAGATTGGTACCTATGACGTATGCACATTGCACTTTATTAATTATGATACAATCAATATACAGACATAAACATCGCTTCTATCTAGTTTCATCATTTTCACCAAGCGATAGTACAATAATTGAGTCAATTGTTTTTCCATTAGATACAGGCTTGGCAGTAGTTAGTGAACAATTTGTAGCTGTTTTCTTTGTTCCGGCTCAGAAAAATTATTACTAAATTTCCTGTTATCGTAACGGACACGACGGGTTGGGTCTGTTGACTCGGGGGAGTAAATTGATGTCCTTACTTCTCTAATGTATTTAATGTAGAACTTTGTTTTGTGCCCTTCAGCAAAATAGCAAAAGATAGACGTTTATCGTCACAATTTATGCTTGGTGGCTTGAATTGGCTACTTAGCATCTCGGAATGGCTCCTAAGCTATTGGATCTCAACCTATTTGTTTTATCAAAACTTCGATATTGGTAGAGCAACCGAATCATTGCAATTAACAACGACAATTTTCAAGATAACATCAACAAGATTGACTTAAGTATGTTATGACTCTAATGAGTTTGTATGCAAGACCATTATAAAATAGCAGACTGAAAAAAAGAACAGATAAGTTGAATGGCAATTCAATGATTACGAATGCATTTATTGTAATGCATAACACACAGGCATAACATAACTAGAGAGTGACAACTATGCCATAATCAGTTTCCAAGAGACATCGCAAATCGCAATATAATATAATAGCAGTTCAATGATCTCGTTGTTCGTTTTCAGGTGAAATAGAAACGCGAACAAAAAAGCGCACGTAACATAATATAGTATTTACACTCCGCATCACCCGGACTTTCTGCGTAATGAGACTTGTCGTGCACGCTCTACGATTGAGATCACACCTATCGTTTAAGAAACACTGTTCACTTGACAAGATACTTTTTTTGGTCAGCATCGCATATTACCCTTATAAGTAAGCATGTGGAACCCAATGTCTTACTTTTAAGGGTTGAGTTTTTGGGTAATTAATAGAACTTACGCTATCATAGTGTCATGTTGTCATCCGTTGCTCTATGGACATGTGTTGTTAATTAGGAGGGTTGCTATTTAATGAAATTTGTTAAGAAGACATCAACTCGATAATCAACTCGACTTCTTTAATCTTATCAATTTTAAAGCTTGCTTCTGTATCTATACCTAAGCTAACTTATTGACTATATATTATGCATTATAATACCAATAATTAAATAAAGCTATTTAATGGTGAAATGTTTGCTTGCAACTTGCAAGTACAAACGTATGTAAGCTAACTACATTTTTATTTAAATGCTATTCCCGAAGAAACGACTTGGCGTTATCATCCACCATGACACCAACTTATAAAAAATAGTCTGACACCAACTTATAAAAAATAAAGTTTATTGTAATTATATACTACCTAAGCTAGCTTTTACGATAAGCTCGTATTTACCATATAGTTATGGTAAGACCACGTGGGATGAGACAGCGTACTTTATGCGTATTACCATATTGCTACAGACTACAGTAGTTATGTCTAAGAATATAAAATATATACGCACAAATTTTGTAAAATTTAGAAATATACATTTTAATATGAAATTCTATTTCACCCGCCGCCCTAAGTTCCAACAATCTCCTTCACGTTGTGCATTGAAAGTAACAGGTCCATTACACGCAGACCTTTAAAGTTCAAAGCAGTTTAGATGTACGGGCTGATGGACGTGAATGAAGCCCTCACTTACATGTTATACCATACTCTAGGTAACGACCCTCTCGCCCAAGGAAACGTGCATTATATTTTTGATTCGTCGCATTTCACTCTAATGAGGAAATCTGTATACCCGTTTGGAAATGTTGACTTATTTAAAAGTAACTTCGACTGCATTGCATTCGTTAAAAAGAAGTAGATTTCCATTATATTTCGATCGTGAGTGCTTTTTATTTCGCTCAGAAATTTTCAGCAAACTGTTAAATAACTCTCCATTTGAATTTTTATCACATTAAAGGAATGCTTAATTTCCTTTAGTAGTAAAATTAAAGGTTGTAAATGCGGACTACTGAAACAAACACTATTAATTATCGAATACATTAGAATTAACCGCAATCCAATCGCTTTACTGTTTCTTAAGAAAGTTAAATTTTTTTTACATGCTTTTAAATTGAAGGCATGCAATAAACTTTATCTTTCTTTCAATGTATGTGTGACTTAAGATCCTACAACATAAATATAATTAAACTTTTCCATTTTAAAATAAATTTTAAATTATTTATATGTCAGATTATAAGTGACCGTCTCGGACTTGATTAAAAATTGTTCAAACCGTTACACTATTAGTTTTAAAATACCATTAAGATTTGGCAATGCAAATATGCATTTCTACGATAAAATTTATTTCAAATTCGTAAATAAATAAGAGGAACTGAAAATAACATTTAGATATCAATTATATATGCGAATTGCAAACGATGGCACAATGTCATAGAATAGAGATTTCTCTTTAGCCAACTATGAATATTACTTACGTTTTGTTGTTGAATGCGAAATCTATTTATTAGTTTTTGCATGACGCAGCAATAAATAGTTTTATATTTAAGCTTTCGGAATAATAATAATAGATACGGTTAAAAATAACATATAAATGAGACTTCCTAATACAAGTTTTGTGTAATTTAAAACCGAGCGGGGTTTGTTGTTGTCAGTTAGATTAATGGCCAGCATTGTGGGCCGACCTGCATTATATTTTAACATTTTTATAAACTGGTTTCACGAACTAATACTTTCTCTTGATTTTAGGCGCACTCCTTTGGATATGTGAATAAAATATGATGCTATTGATGATCGTTAGATGTGGGTTATTTGAGATCCATTGTTAAATATATCTACCGCTATAGTATTTTTGAAACATAATATGTAGATAGGTAAATAGGTTATTCTAGATTTTCTTAATATATTGGGATCGATAGGTCATTCACGAAAAGCATATTAGTACTTTTATAATATTGTAACGGCAAATTATATTAATATAAATATTCAAATTAGAAAGGCAGGTAATTATTAAAAATATCATAGTGTTTCACTTGAATTAAATGAAATGGTAAAATTATGCAAGTCTACTGTTGGATAACATTATTTTTATCTAGCAAATATGTATTATGCATTGAATATAAACAAAATAAACTTGTATTCACCTGTCGATCTGAAAGTCAATGACACCGGGAATCCCAAACAATGATCTAACGAAAATAAACTTTTAACAAATATAATATAACGTTTTATTATATTCCACCCCTGACGTGTGAAAGAGTTACGCAACACATAAATCTTATTAATTCATAACATTATAGAAAATAATTGAAGCGTAGAGAGCCCTACTGTAATTAAAATTACACCAACACACACACATACATGTAGCTTGACAAAGGATTCACAGGAGCATTTTGCACAAGGGTTGCTACACGAATAGAATAATATATCTATTTAATTAATAATATCTTAAAAACACCTTTGAAAATCGAACCATTTTACGGGTTGTAATAATTACTTAATACATACTTGCATTAAAAAACCTATAGCATTATTAATCCCCATTGCTTGCTGTAGATAAAAAAATAAATTTATTATTAAATTGTTAGATTTGTCATAAGTTGCCGAAATTATTAATTAATTCAATGCTTATGAACATAAATAAAATACATAATTTTAGGTTTTACAAACAAATTAAACAGGTTAAAGAAATCAAGCGCAGAAGTTTTATTGAAATACTATAAGCTAACAGAAATAATATACATTTTAATATTACGTTCAAATAATATTAAAATGGGACAGTGGCAGCCCTGTAATACCTGAACTATAATATTATACACGCATATTATTGAGATTAGAAACCGTTGAGGGCATTGTCAAAGTCCGTCACACTCAAACCCCCTTGTATTGTCATCTTCCCTTCGACACCCATAAACTTGCGCTGTACAGTACTAACGCAATCGAATGAATGTACAAGTTTTGAACGTACAGCGATTTTCATTTAGTTTCGTAGAGTACTTAAATTGATAAAGTTTTTAAATAATCAGAAACCGAAATCATGTAATTTTCTAATTTTTTTAGTGAAGTGTATCGGTAGAGTAGAGCAACTTTTGGAGAATGAAAGCTTTTGCTAAAATCTTATCCATTCAAATTTTAAATTATTAGTAACTTAAAGCTCTTGAGTTGCTAAAACATTAAAATTTGAATTGGTAAGGTGTTGAAAAAAGCTTTTATTTTGCTTAGCCATTTCCATAACATATATACAATCTTCAAAGAATTTATTGCAACGTATCTAACGCTTTCTTATTAGTCATTTCATCCCTTGGACCACACAATCACAAAGCGCAATAGATAAACTAACAGTACCATTGTGCACTTTATTTATATCAAGTTGTAAACGTCACTCAGTCATTGTCGAGCGGCGTGATGAATTGGTACAAATGTCTAGATGCTGTTATAACGGATCTATATTTGATAGACACACGTAAAAAATTCCATGATAAAACGTATTGTTATTAAAATGCTTTTTATACGTTTTTATTGAAGATGAAATGATTGATATCCATGCATAACTGTAACAGAAAGTTATAATTAATTAATTCAACTTGTGTAGTAATGGTATGTTATTATAATACCTATAGGTAGGTATATTTTATAGCACGCATAGTTATAGCTTGCTCAATGCTCTTTGTATAATAACAGATAATATAATACTTTACAAGTAGTAAATTTTCTTATTATTACAATGATACAAATACATTGTAAAAAGATCATAACCATATGAACGAGCAATCATTATTATAATCGGAATGAACATTACAGATCAAATCGCGCGCATGCGTAACCCGATCTCTCGTAAACAAACCACAAGTTAGCTTTATGCGCAAGCTTTAATGAGCTTATAAAGCTGGCTTTGAATGTTCATCGCGTTTATTAATAAAGTTATATAAATAGAGTCGAAATGAATATTTCTCTTTATGGTGCGGTATGTGATAAGAGATTGACTCTGATATGTAATATCTTCATTTTATTGGTCGAGTCTAATCTCTTTTTATAGTCAGTAAAGTATCTACATTGGTTTAAAGGAAAAGTTTAGACATAAAATACTTATAGCCCGATTTATTCTACATTTCGAACACTTTACAGCAGGCATTGTCACGGCCCACGGGCAGACTGACTTATTTTATGATTGTCTTGAGTCTTGACGCTGCATCGAAGTACTTATTATTATTAGACAAGTTTACTTCTCTTAAATAATTTTCAAAGTACACTACGCAAATGGATGATCGTCTAAAAGTTCCTACAAAAGTTCCCTTTAACATTTAATTCTGTGATTTCAAATAACGGCCCCACATTATGAACCCTATTCCCTGATTTCAGATCAATAAACCAAGTTCATAAAACTGCTATAAACCGTCCACACAATCCCAATTAATTGAGGATAATATCTGTATCGTCGATTACCGCCAATCGCCGCCCCATTGTGTGCGCCCGCGCATGCTACCGCTGAATTATCCACGATGCCGTAAATACTCCATTGTTCAGAATATGCCGCACAATACTCGAATTTCGACATAAAAGAGAAAACTAAAAATAGACAAGATTATGGAGTCGTAACGCAAATCCGCATTGAATTTGTGGTTTCTGTTATTTTGGGAAAGTATTATACCTAAAGGTACATAAATTGAAAATATAAAATTTAATTTCTCAAGAGACATATCTATCGTATTAGAATCAACTTAGGTGAAAATAAATAATCATTATCGTCTCAAGTAAGAAAAGAATAGAAATCATAGAGTCGCGCTGTTTAGGTACTTTGTTTCAAACAATGAAAAAACAAAAGGCAAATGGTGTAAATTTTTGCTGATATCAATATGGTCCGACAGGGACTATAGTTAATAAGGGGATAAAACTAACGGAACTGATAAAAATATGATACCAAGACAAAAAAAATACAATATACCGTTACACACCATATTATAGTATTCCTTTTAGCGTTTTTTTTCCTCGAGTTGAATAAAAATTCAATCCCTATTATTAAAAACGGTTAGAACATCCTTAACATTAATTTGGAATAGTAAACCTTAACCTTTTATACCTTATATTTATAGGAATAAGCGTGATATTTGTGTGCACGATTGTTTATAAAAAATCACGCGCCCCTCGACGGATGCGCAGGACACAGATTGTATCGGACGGACGTTACTTTTTAAGGTAAAATCATTAATAGATACCGCCTCTTTGGTGTTGGTTAGCATTACAGGGTTCTAACGATATAAATCTAGTAGAAACCAAACCTATATGTCCAGAATATCAAGCATTTAATATGCTTGATAGGCCTTCGACACCAAAAATGATTTCAATTCATTTCTATATTTTTCTAAAACTGATTCTACTAATGAATGCATGTAAGCTCGTGGTAATAAAACTCCAACTATTAAATGTAATGCCACATAATAAACAATAGTCGGTAGTATGGTATGATACAATTTCGTGTAATTATTTTAATGACTTGCGGAGTTAAATCTTAATTTGCCTCTATACCGTTACAGAGCAGATGTACGCAGCGACGCGTTGACGTCTTTTGTTCGGCACTCTCTCACAGCTTTGTTCTATGAAATCAATGTATTTTGCCATTGGAAAAAACATCTATTGTACTCATTAATTTTGTGGAACAATAATGTATGACATGCATTGAATAATATTTATCCGATTATTCAATAGGAAGTCAATAGGGTGCCTGAAAATAGGAGCGCGGTTTATCCAATTATTTTTGTTTGTATGTATATTCATAATTTTTGTGTGGAAAAATAAATATTTAGATTATTTAATCTTGTTTTATTTTATTACCCTATCCGTTATCATAGCTGATACTTTAATTATTTAGACATTTCTACTGCGACAATCGTAAAAGTGCATTTATTTATAATTATCATAATATATGTATATGCATTATTAATATAACATTATCTAAAATTGACATAACTTCTTAATCAGAATAAATTGCTCCAAAATAAATAGATAACATATCAAATAATCTAAAATCTGGGTATACAATGTATTTTGATTTAAACGAAATAAATTTTATTTAATTATTATACCTTAGAAGATATACTTTGATAACGATACATGTTCTAAGTGTTATCGCGTGCACGAAGTTCGTAACAAAGGCTCTGTGTGCGTACTTCGAATGTTTTTGCGTCCGCCGTGGGAGGTGCCGCTGGGAACTAAATGATAAAACCACTAGTAGATACCTACTTCCGTAATATTAAAGTTCTATAATACGATATAGAAAAGATTGATAAAAAACATAATACATAATTACAACATTATTAAACTCAAGTATTCTTACAGAGAGAGTTTGGAGGTAAAAGTCACGGGATATCTATCTATACGTTTATGTCAATTTAAAATATATTTAAAAGATCTTAAAGATCTTCAATTGTTTTATAATATTGTACACGAATAGTTATTTAGTATAATAAACGTAGATGATGGCTTAAGCACGTAATAAACACATCGACGAGGAAGCTTAAGAGCCCTTTGTACTGAAAGTTTAGGCATTTTAGGCACTGAGATGGCTCGCGCCCGCGTTGCGCAGGAGCCGGCGCGGCATGAACTCCGGTGACCTATGAAGGCGGGTGATTATGCCACAGTATAAATAAATCAGTAGTTCGATTTTATTTGCTATCGTAGGAATGTTGTTGATATATAAATTTACTACTTATCCTATACCATTAAACGAGCAATATTTGCATATTTATATATTTGTTTGTATATATACAGTGTGGAAATTTTCGATGTGCCCTGAATGGAAAGTACTTGAAATACTAGGGATAGCAAATTTTTCTGAAAGGAAACATTCCTTTTTCAAATTTTATTTTATTATTCAAATCGATAGAAACAATATAAAAGATAATTTATTGTTAATTTCTCGTAAAAAATTTTTGGTCTATTTTATACATACATTTAAAGTTTAAAATGAAACTCTCGTTCTGGATACATTAATTTATTTTCTTCTGAAAATATTGGTAATAATAATTAAAAGTAAAACAAATAAAAAAGGCAAAATAATAATTGAATATAAGTATGTAATAAGTAAGTTAGTGTATTCTGAATTTTTGAAAATCTTTGGATGCAGTTCTATTTCTTTTTAAAAATAAAGGAAATTTGCTATCTCCAGTATTTCTAGTACTTTCACCCAGGGCCCATCGAAAATTTCCACACTGTATTTACAAACAAATATATTAATATGCAAATATTGTTCGTTTAATAGTATAGAATAAGAAGTTAATTTATATTTACAACAATAATCCTAGGATAACTAACAAAATCAAACTACTGATTTATTTATACCGTGACATGCTCGCCGTTTTACTCGCCGCTCGGTTCTAATGCTAGCTCTTCACTCTCGTCGAGGCTAGGCGAGGGAACGCGAGCACGAGAGTGTAGTCGGAGCCCTCGCGTCACATCGCCGTGCCTCGTCTCGCCTCGTCTGGTCTCCGCCTGGAGTCGGTTTTTTGGGCGCGAGTCAAAGGACGCGAGGCGCGAGAGCAGACGAGGCGAGATGCGGCGTCCACATTCTCGCGTTCAGTCAATCAGTATGCCACAAGACTTTTCGTTATCAATCAATATTTCGCTATCCACCATCGCCTTCTTCTCCAATGCTAACTAACTTTATAAAGTGTGATATACTTTAAAAAAATACTTTTATTGTAGTGATTAATTTTAATAAATTTTAATATAATTGTAATTGAATAAAATTTGCAATTTTAATAATAATTATTTGAATTCTGTATATAATTAATTACTCATTAAATTTTTATTATATCATATTTTTTATAATTTGACGAATATAATTGTAATTTTAAATTTGTAATTGTAATACTTTTTTGGTTTACCTATATAATTAATTTTATTAAATTTCTTTAATTTTTTTTTAAACTAATATTTAAATTAATAAATTGACGAATTGTAATCGTAATTAACATTTTGAACGCTGTAATTTCCTATAATTAGATGTGCAGAAGATCATGTACTTGGATTAGATGTAACGAATGGAATCTGTATCCTCTGTCGGAAATTCTAAAATAAATAAATAAATAAATAAAATTAATATACGCAAAGACGCATAGAGTTGCGGCTATTGTCACTTCAAGCACGTCCATTATGCTCGCGACACAGAGAGAACTGAACAAAGGCGAGAGTGAAGATGGATACAACCTCGTGTTGTTTCGCCTTGCTTAACCTCGCTAAACCTCGCCTCGCCTAACCTCGACGAGAGTGAAGAGCTAGCGTAATACGCGAACGGCGACTGCAACGTGGTCGGGAGCAAAACTAGCACAGGTCCTCCCTCGATAACGTCCGGCTGGACTCTGGCTGCACTGACGTGGTGCGCGCGAGTCGCATTTTACGTATTATATTTTATATAGAAAAAAATAAGGGCTAAATTAAAAATCTATCCAAAAATTTCCCTGTAACACCTGATTAGTAAATGAAATGTCAAATTTTCATAAACATAGCGTTCCCCTAATTCTCATAAAACTGATTATGCTTTTAAAATCGATGTTACTTCAGATTTTTTTTTGATCGAGTCAAATGTTTAATATTGTGTTTTTATCCAAAAAAGTCACTAGATCAAACGTTTATCTGTGCTATATATTTTTTTAGGATTTTAAATATGATGATTTCTATCCAAAAACCATGATTTAGAAACATACATTTCGGAGCAGGGCCCCTTAAAAGCGTCTCATTAGCAAAAAGACACGACTATCATAGATTATATGCGAGAAAATGCATGTATGATCAGTTTACAGACTCCTAATAAGCACATAGAGTTCCATATAACTAGATAATGATCCCTTCGCAGCGTGTTATTAAGGCCAGCACTTATTGTGGCAGCACGCTCCAGTCTGATTGCCATGCGGTGAAAACAAACACTTGTGTTGGCACGCATCTAATTTCTTACAATAATCTAATCATGTATTTTTACCTAATTTCTTGACGAAGGGGTGTGTGTTACATGTCTTTACTTAGATAAGAAAATTGAAAATTGACGTTATTTTGTATAGAAGGTCTTACTTATCTTTTGGAAATACATTGTTTCAGAACTCATGCCAATTATGCTAATATGTAGGTACTATTTTATAAAATTTGTAGTTTAACAGTCACATCATTAATTTATTTTCATGAAAAAATAATCATACATATTTTAAATAATATTGATCAGTAAGCTGTAAATGAGATGATTTACAGCACATCTCAAACGTCATTAAAAAGTCCACTACCGAATCATTTTCAAGCATCATGTTCATACATCCAGAAAGGAGATGTAGTCCGATACGTTGGTATGCTTCACTCGCGTCTCGCAACTTTTCCCGGCTCACATTTACATGTTACAAGAGCGTGCGTCACGTTACAATTACCACGGTACACTAGAACATGTGTAATTGTGAGCTAATTATCCTATCCCGAAATGTAAGTAGCTTTGCTACGACGATATAGATTTGCCGACGCATTTTTATAAAACACTAGCTGTTCCGCGCGGTTTCACCCCCCTGGCTCCACTCCTGTTGGTCGTAGCCTGATGATATATAGCCTATATCATCGATAAATGAGCCATCTAACACAGAAAGAATTTTTCAAATCGGACCAGTAGTTCCCGAGATTAGCGCGTTCAAACAAACAAACAAACTCTTCAGCTTTATAATATTAGCATAGACTAATAATAATATACTACGTATACATATTAGCATAGATATAAGACCCTCGCTCCTGCTTAAAACTGATGTTTTGACGGTGAAAATATATAGCTAGTAAATAATGTTAATATCGTCATAAATGATCGTGCATTTAATTGTCATGTAATAAGTAAATAACATAAGATTATCTTGGCCTTGGTGCATCATAATAAAAATGAATTATGATAAAAAAACTACGAATTAAGAACTTCCGTCGTTTTTGGGAACGTCGGTTAAACAATGCAGCTAGGTCTAGGTCGCTACTCTATCATTTTTATGTAATATCTGATTTACATACAAGCACTCAACACTACCGTAAATGTTTAACAGCATGCTTTTATCATTATAATATTGTAATTTGTAATCATCTAAATTTAATTATACAATAAAAATTATGTAAATCGGCTTTCGTTGTAAACCGTACATGAAAACAAGCATAAATCCTAACTCCTAAGATATAGGTTGTAAAATATGTTATTATAAATTATTTAAAGGCTGTAGTTAAGATAAACAATAATTAAGAATGCGTGCGGAGTCTGTAATAAAATTTATAGAGCTGCTGTGATCACAATTTAATTATAGACTTTCTAGCGCCAACACCGTGCTCTGTGGTTGTTACGGAGAAATATCACCGAGAGTTGTTGACATTATACATACAGAATTATGGGTTATTAATTTATTAAATTGATATATATTTAGATTTCATTATTTCTCTGTATTTTACTAGGTAGATACAATATAGCAAAATAGCACTTTTTTGAATAGGAAGATTGAAACCTGTAATTGAAATAATTGAAACCAAAAACTAGACCTACTACTACTTGTGATTTTTTTTCATTTCGCTCTATGTATTTCGATTATTCCTAGAGTAGAACTTGTAACTTACGACATAATACAGTAGTTTTTATTATATTTTAACTTTAAAATAAAACATTTACACACGTATAAAAAATATATTTAATTTATTATACAAAACATTTTTTTTATAGAGAGACTCTATCTTTTTAAAAATCCACCTAGAGTGCATATACCTAAAAAAAGACGTGATAGAAGACATTGAATTAAGAAAAGCATATGTTATATTAAAATGATACTTTTTTTAATCACCAGTATATTATTTAAAAACTAATACAAAATTAAATAATTGGAAAATAATAATTAAAACTGATAAATAAAAATGTGAAAAACAACGAAATTTTGTATACTTATAAAAAAAAACTTACTTCAAAAAACAAAAATTTAAAATCCTCTTTCAAACACACATCACATAATCACACACAGTAAAATACACACAGTTAAATTGTAAACTCCGAAACGAGCTGCTCCTACCGGGTGGTAACGCGACGTTCAGTACACAGCAGAGTCGCGGGCTCACTGACGAGTTTTTAGAAGCCCGAGGTCTCAATGTGCCCCTTCAGTCTGCCCCGTGCCCCGTGCCGAACACAAGCCATTGTTGTGTTTTGTTGTGTTGTTTTGCTAACTTTATAGTCTGAGAGATTGTGAACTTTAAATAGGTAATAGGACGAGCGAACTTTTGAAAGTCTCAATAATTCAATATAGTCATCGGATGGAGTGAATTCTAATCAACTAAGTAACTTCTATACTATGTAATACATAACTCATTTAACAAAATGCTACTTAATTTATATACATAGTTTAAAATAAATATTATATTAAATACCTACATATTATGTATTACTATATGCATCAGTAAGATCGCATAGCAGTAAGTACAAACCAGCATAATAGGGAGCAACCTAATAGTTTTGCTACGCTAAAAATTTCAAAATACATTTTTATCCAGTTTTAGTTAATTAGAACAGAATTAGGGTAAATATGCGTCTGTCTATTTGTTATTAGGAATGATAAAAAATAGGAAGGGAAAGCTCATGAGATCTATCATTTTAAATGACATCTGACTCTTGCTCTACACCCGGTGACCCCGCGAGCGAGCGCCCGCGCCGCGCCGATCTCGTCCCGAATCGAAGTAAATACTCCTTTTGCATTCTTCACACTGTCTTCTTTTTATTATTGTCTTATTTTAACATGGGAAAATTTTACGCAACTATTTCCTGTAGGCACTTTGCTTAGACGAAACAATGTAAAAGAACTATCCGTTAACTTCTTTTAAGTAAAGTACTTAGTTTGTAGAGCAATGGTCGTATTATTATTATTATGTTTTATTGTGCCGAGAGATTGAAGTTCAATATTGGTTAATCCATGAAATTTGTGAAAGATCCAACGTCAACACCTTATTTGGTCGTACAAAAAGTATCGCAAAAAGTGGCACTTGGCAGCGAATCACCAGCCGTGAAATTAGTGTTCCGTCGCTTGCGACGATTTGACGAAACGGATGTAATGAAAGTGATTATCTTATTATTGACTAAGCTAATTAAAGCCCAGAGAAAACGGTTAAGAGATGTTTATCAGAGCTGCGAATGCATTTATTATAATCTAACGTGTTTATAAGAAAATAGCTTAATAAAATGGTTCAAGACGTTTTTTTTCAACCTGCTTCAAAAAAAAGGAGGAGGATCTCAATTCTAATTTTCTACTAGATGAGCCAAATTTGATGAGTTTTAGTCTTGGTCTATTCTTTACAATTCGCAGGCGGCAAAAAATTGCTGAAAATTGTAAAATGGGCTTCTTGTTACAATATAATATCACATTGATATTGAAGCATGTTGGATAAAATATTTTAATTTAAAAAATCCGGAAGAGTCTATATTCCGGGAATGAACAGGAGTAATGCTACCAATAGTCAGTGTACAATAAATGATCGTAAGTCGTAATTAATTATTAAAGCTTATTATAATTATTGTAAGAAGCTGCTAATCACTCAATACACCAACTTTTTCATGGATTATGCAAACCGCTTCTCTTTCGTCAGGTATCAATTTCTAGCTAATTGAGAAATAAGTATACATTTCATGCATTTGCATCCAGCAAGTGATCCATTACGACCTTGAAATATCTGCGACCACAATTTTTTATTACAAATTCTTAAATTACTTTGGCTACTTCGGTTACAAAAACTGAGCAATGCCTTGCAACATAAAAAGGTTTGGGTATTATTTCTGTCATTAGATACATTATTAT
>CAJQZN010031022.1:7023-18623 GCA_907164685.1 Colias eurytheme | reverse complement strand
TATTAATTGCATTAATAAATCTGGAGCAGAATAAACTTCAAACGCTATTTTGAACTAATAATGTATCTGCATTCTTATCTTGTTACTTGTGTCCTAATAATAACATTGATTGGGCGGATCGTTGAAATTTTGCGACATATTTCACGAAGGGCTCCCGCATAATAGCATCGCATCAAAATTCAATATCGCATCGTGCTTGGCTTGACAACACAGTACTTCCAGATTGAAGGGCCCGATCTAAGTGTGGTTTCTTTGCCAGCCGTGGAGCCGACGTACCACTTCAAGGTGCTGGTACCGTCCATGGTGGCCGGAGCTATTATCGGCAAGGGTGGGGAGACCATCGCCCAACTGCAGAAGGACACTGGAGCGCGCGTCAAGATGTCCAAGTCACATGATTTTTATCCAGGTAAGTGTTGTTGCTGTTATTATGCATTAAAAATATAATTATATTCATAAACATGTATACAGTTTTAAATAGCAGGGAAGATAAACTGTTCATGAATGGCTAAGATTAAATCCAATAGCCTACCATTGAAACTAAGTGTTGCGTATTTTACTAAACGTTTGCCTACTAAAAGTCTATTACACTTTACATTTAAACTTTTTCCTCACAATAATGACCTCTACCCACACTTTCCTTTTTCCCAATTTCATCGCGTTCAACTCTCAGCGTTTAAAACTTTTGTCAATCTATTTTGTCTGGCGGGATATGAATGTAATAAAGTACGTCGTGATTCCCGATCAACCCGGAACTGGAGACGCTCATCTGGCAAACACACCGGCTGCGATCGAAGATGGCGGCTGATAGATTGCAATATTCAGACGCCAATATCCTCCGCGAGAAGTGGCGAATAAAATGCTCCGATGTTAAATTTGATATTTATGAAGATAAGTTTCATTCCATTTCGTGCTATGGCATTATTATATCGGTATCTAAACGGGATACTTGCACAGAATTCGTAAGACGGATTGGCTTAAGCATTGACGTATTTTAAGTTTGTAGGTACTGATCATAAATATGAAAAAATAATAGCAGACTTAGCGATAAGTATGTATTCATATCAAACAAACAATTTTGATTTGCGTCATACTGAGATTGGAATAATTGCACTTCTAAGAATTGATCTCGTATTTGACCCAGAGCGCGATAAAAATAAATTTCTATTGATAGCCTTTTTTAGCCAACACAGGTCAATATGAAAATTAGGTCAGATGTAATCAAATGAATAATTGGAGCAAAATAAAGTTTGACAGCGGAACCATTAAAAAAAACCTACTATGGCTTCGTAATATCACTCAGCAAGAGTAGTCATTAGCGCTGATACGAAAAACGATACAGCATATTGTGAATTTAGCTAAAAGTGTTTTCCACTCATGGGCCTCACAAAGCCGCTATGCGCTAGGTCTCAAGGCCTCCTCTTTATGAGCTAAGTAGGCCTTTATAACAAAGGGCGGCTTTGGCCCGCATCGCTCCAATCCTGCAGCAACTGGGTCAATGCATGCTCTGAAATATCTGCCCTCTTCCACACTAATCCACGGAGACATTTTGACTGATTACGCCTACGCCTTTCTGGATTATGTTGATGGTACCTAGACCTATGGATGACGTTTTAGTAAGTTGATAATTCAACCCAATTTGAGAACTGTTCGTAAGTGGTGTGAAGGTGTCAAGGGAATGGTGTTTGTATATAATTTTCTTTCGTTTAGCATCAGAAGTCATTACGGAAAATGGGGTCATATCGAAACGGACTTTCTGTTCCTAGTTTAATTTTTTTTAAGAAGTGAAGTGCTATTTATAAGTGTGAAATCATTTAATCAATAAAACAATGGCAGAATATCCTTACGTGGTAGTTCTGACTAATCTTAATACTTAAATACTACAATTTTTTTCTTTAAAAAAGCTTATAAAATGTCTTAGCGTGTAAAATGTATAATTATTAAGTTTAATCAAGTAGAGCACTTTAAGAGCGGCGGTTTTGTAACAGAATTTATTAATTATATTATTTAATCTGACGTTGCTCGGGTGGGGCAGCGATGTGATCACTGTAAATAATGCAGTTAATGATAATTCGCTGTACAGTTTTATAAAATTCTGAATATAGGGAATAAAGCCTTATGCTTCAAAATACATTCACGTTATGGTATCTAATAAGTAATAGAGCAGATTCCTAGTTTGTATATTCCTAATCGTAAAATAATCGGGAGTCAGGGTTATAAATGAAATTCTAAATAAATAAATAGACTTATCAAAGCAAGTTAAAGCAGAAATAATGTATTCAATGTAGAAATATCGTAGTAATGACTGAGCGGGTTGGACCGGTAACTTGAAAGTAATAAACGCGAAATCGCTGCAATTTTCTTTGGAAAAAATTAATAAATAGAAAAAATAATTATTCGCGTGTAAGTACTCGGGTGGTTCGTTACAGCGTGTAGGTCAAGTTATATAACTTAAGTACTTGGGATTAATGTGTAGAAGGCATTGAACATGTACTATATCGGGGTGTACTCGCCTACGTTATTTACATGCGGAGTTTTTGCAGTGTTTAGTGTAGAAGGAATATTATAAAGAGCTAAGTTATTATTAAGTACTAGGTATACGAGGTGGCTTTGCTTGCGCGATGGCCAGTTAGAGGTGGTCTATATGATGTTTATGATAAACTAGCGGTACGCCCCGGCTTCGCCTGTGGTACATGTTTACGTTTTCTCTACATAAAAACCATCCTCGTACTTCAAGGAATATAATAAAAAAAGAATTATCGAAATCGGTTCAGCCGTTCTCGAGTTATGCGCTTACCAACACATTTTGCGATTCATTTTTATATATAAGAGAAGATAAGTAAATTTTTGTCCAGATTTGATGAGCATTTTTAAAGATATTAGAAATAAAAGAGCACTCAAATATTCTGTTCTTAAAATAATAAAGGAAGTAAGATATAAATTCACAAATTAAAAACACGTTTTAAATGCTTTTTGAACCTTGATGTGGTCTCAACGCAAAAATACACAATAGAAAGGCGTCTTGTCTCAAATGTATGAAGGCGCCGCTAATTTATTATTTAGGAACTTATAAATACCTATCCCTACTACATTAGTCCCGTCATAACCAAATCTTTAACTTGTTACATACTCAACTAATGATCCATAAAATCTAACTCTTAAACAGCATGTTTGTTAATACACTTTAATTAATTACCATACCGTTCGATCAAGCGTTCCCAGAATTACATAACATAATCAAAACGATTCACTCGATTTCTTGTTAAAATAATAGCTACTTTTTATGTGAACAGCTTTTACATCCTGACATTATTAAAAAAAAATTATTAATTGAGCAACATATAACTTACATAACGACTGAAAAAAACTAACAACTTCCACGAACAGTATACAGACAGAAAAAGACGAAAGCTCTTATTAAACACATTTTGGTAAAATTCTGTTGAATAAGGAAATATTTGCCCAAAATTACCAACACGTTTCCACAAAGGTACCACCAATTAAAAACCTGAATAAACGAGAATTCATTAACGGGAATTATTCTCGAGTCAGCAAGTACGATACATCACCATAAGCTCACGCTACGTAAGCATTCGTCTTACATCATTGAAATATTTGTTCGGTGAGGTGTGTCAAGGTCGTTTGCGCAAACGTTTCGCTAGTTAGATGGTATCGTATGAAACTATTATATTTTTTACTGCTGACTTGTCACTCGGTGTTTGTGTCGCCGCGTTAACAAGCTTAAACGTTCCCGGAGTAGCTTTTAAATGGTTTACAGGCCGCGAGTGGATAGGTTTCTTAGGAAAAGGTACTGGATATTGTTTTGATTTGAATGACAAGGTATTGTAGGTAGATGAAAAAATAGATGCAATCATTTAGACGGGTTTTCTCATTTAGCTTGTGTGGTCAAGGTTGTGGTTATAGTTTGTATAAAATAAACAATAAGATACCTACTCGTATATTTCACATGTATGTTTAATTAATTAGACCATAATAAAATGGCTATAAAATTAATTACGAGCCAACTGAAAAAATTACAGTTATCGATTAAGCAATAATGTAGAGTCATAATAAAAACGAAGGTTAGACAGCTCGAACAAAAGATTAACAGCTAATCGCAACTAACAGTACCTGTGAGAATTTCAATACTAATATAGATGACATCATCAAAGGTGGAATTAAAACTAAATTGTCATGCGCGTTGCGCAATGCAATTGTTATGCCGCTTACATTAACTGCGCAAAAACAAACGACAAACGGTCGGTCCATCAGCGATATTAATCACCCCATCCTGCTCTCAGAGCTAGACACGAAAATTGGGTTATGCTTGTGCATTCGTTTAACCTAATTTTTAGCCAAATTCGTAGGGAGAGCTGTAAGGTGCTCTAGTGATTCATTACTGCACTCGAGTGCTTTGAACGAGCGCAATAAATATCAATTTTGTTCTCCATTAATTAAACTTGGCGCGGAACTTCGTAATGTTTTTAATGTTCATTTGTCTTTTATGGCGCTCTGTGAATGTGGCAACGAATTGTTTGTCTTTGATCTTTAGTATGAAATATAAAGTGAATTATTCAATTTGACGGCATATTGTTGAACGTTAATTTTAGCATTATAAATACTCTTTGTCCATTAATTTTTGACGAAAATCTGTACGCTCCAACGCTGCCAGTGCTGCCTCAATAAATTAAATTCCAACGTTGGTACTTTCAGAATATAATATCCGGGGCATTTTGAAATATGCTATGGCTACTTTGTGAAATTAGTGTAGAAAGTGGAGATGATGCCAGATGAACGTTATTAAAGTATCGATCGCCGGTACGTGTCACCGAAAGAATGGACGCTTATAAAATTGTCTTTGCAGATTTTTACGTAAAGCATCTCTGGATTGTCTAGAGCAATCTCTTCACATCTCTCGAGCCATTGTCGCTCCCTCCCACCGCCCTCATCTGTCTAGATGACAACACCCACTTCTTGAAGCGATCCTTGTATGTTTTTTTGTTATTTCAAAAAGTACACGTTCAAGGTTTTTGAACGTAATGATTCGACGTCGTTTTATTACACAATATGAGCGCTTCCATTTACCACATTTTTATTAGGTATCTATTTACGATCGAACACGAACGAAAAAATTTAAAATCAAAAATATTCAAAACATTTCCAATGTGTAAGAATAATTTAAATAAATGTGGACTTTCGACTTTTACATTGTTCATAAAAATTATTTTCTTTTATACTGAGTATAGATTACGATACATCTTGTAATTGATTTGTTAAACCGTTTTCAAGTGTTCATTTAATCTGTCGTACCCGCCTACGTGCAGTATATCTAGCAGCAGTGCCGACTTTCGCTTGGCCATGCCAACACGCGGTTTGGACATCGTGTGTAATTGGCCTAGTGGCCTATTTTTGACGTGGACTTATTTAAAAGTCTCTCTATTCTCTCTCCACTGACGCTATCAAAAAAGATTTTAATGATTCACTCGAATACAATGCATTTTTCATGAATATAATGCCGGAGGCACTATTAATCACGCCGTTCCATTCAAAGTAAACGTGTCTTGAAAAACTTTTTCAGCAGCTTTTTGTTCATGATTGGATTTAATATTTTGCGTTTAAATAATTCATTTCTCATCCTAGTTTCAATGCGGCTGGAGTTAATTTGTACCGTCCGGTTCGCCGATGCGGTGTAACAATTAACTGTGTTTCAACTTCGACTGGAATAGTTGTGGATTTAGCGGCACTAGTAAAATTACTACACTTTAACTAGTATTGTCCAACTTTCTTAATTCATTATAAAAATTAAGTCATTCTAAGCATTTAGTCTAATGGTTCTGGTGTAAGAATCGGTACTTGTGAACAAAAACATAAGGACTCTTCAGTCTGAACATCGCCTACGTAGTCTCCGGTTCCATTGAGTGCTGTGGTTGAAAGTTAACAAGGTCATTGCTATTATGAATGAACCAACAATGCTTAAACACGAATAATTTAATTCATTTATATTCAAATTTTTCTAATTAAATACATTTCATAGTTTCGACTTCCTTACTATTGTTGTCACAATGATACAATTTAAAGCTTCTAAAATGTATGTTCTGTTAACGGAACACGTTTCACGGACCATTCATGGTCATCATTATTTGTTACATTCACTCTTTTGGCTTGATGGTCATCATAAAAAAACGCTTTCGATGTGAAAGTACAATATTATTGTGCGGCGTAACGTCATCTTGAATTACAAGAAAATGATGACACTGGTGTCCATATCGCATACGAACATTGAGGAAAAAACGAAGCTTTGTTTAATAATTTAATACGTAAAGCTAAGTATATATAACAATAAATGTTGAAACGAAATTGTTATAAAATACAAAAAAATTGTCTAACGTAACATGAAATAAAAAGACTTGGTCCTGTATACAGCTGACAATTTCTATCCCTTTAATTAAACCTCTGCAAAGTTCACGAAAGAAGAGACTAAATAGCACGATGAAAGGTAATCGGAAACGCGGTTTTTAACATTTTGTTGAAAAATTGCTCCACAACGCCTTCGCAAGGCTAAAGTAACAAGCAATATAAGTTATCATCTAATGCTCCTGCCCACTCTGCTCAAACGTTGGTAACTCGACCGCGATATGTTACAAACGATTAGAGCTTAACCGCGTCGGGGGCGGAACAGGTTGCAATCTTCCAATCGCGGCTCAAGGCGACTCCATCGTGCACACGTGATGTCACCTACATATAAATAGCTCTCTGTTTATAAACTTAAACTCTAGACTGAATGTTTGGGGCTATATTCGTCCGCCTCCATCACACGGTCGCCATGTGATTTTTCGTCAACGGTAAATATCATGGGTGACATTCTTAGTCACTGCTGAGATGTAAATGTCAAAGAAGTCACCTATTTTGTTTGTTATCTTGTCTACCATTAAAGTCATATTTCTCATGAATATGCTCGTCATCTAACATCGTCTCTAATTCATTGCTAAATTAGCCAATCGCTGATGTGAATTTTATTAAAATGTGCTAAAATAAATCAACGTCTAAAGTAAAAGCGAGAGTATGAAAGCTCGTTAAACCTAACATGAAATGTGACTAATGAATTACGAAATATATTTTTGTTATTAGCTACAAATCTGCGTCACTGAAATATTCAACACATTCTCAGATTAGTTCCATCAGCTGTAATGTCGTTTGAAAATACATCATTTTTGTATCACTCTCGTCCAAAAGTTGGCGTGCTCAGTGGCCTTGACCTAAAAATAGCAGAACATTCATCTTGACACCCTGACACAGTCTAATGGGACACTTCTTTCGTCGCATCCATTGTCGTGTCGCATAGATCTTATGTCCCATGACTTAGAGACGCTAGTCCTGCCTCGACTCGTTACGTAACTGTCGACAAATCGTCGCCGACTGCGCAAATTACTCTGTCAATTGTTATGTTTTACGATTCGTTTGCTGCAATTAAATTTTGCATTAGTTACATTTTGTTTACTGTTCCACGCTGGCCCACTTAACTTTTATTACCGTGCTATGCCCCGTTTCAATTATGAATGATTTTTCAGATCAATGACGTCAGAGTTCTATTAGCCTTTGCCGTAGTTTTTATGGCTGCTTCATTAAATAAAAGCGAAATTAAAGTGCACTTTAGTTGATGCATAGATCGGTATTAATAAGAATGTGATTGCGAAATAATCGTGATTCGTGATAACTGATAGCTAATCACAATGTGCGAGAGATTGTAAAAACGTCTCCGAATTTAAAACATTGTTCGTGCATACATATAAATTAGATATAGGTATAAAAGTATTAAAGTTATTGATGATAATGGAATCTTCATTTAAACAATAAATCTTCTTAAATATGAAGATGCAATTATGGTCCAAGAAATAGATTTTCAAACAGAATAATATATACTAAACGAGCTGACATTTGTGCATTTGTTACACACGAACGAAGTGCAACAATAAGTCAATAGCGTGTATAATTGGATAATACAGGTAATCTCTATGCCGTGCGACCTTGCTGCGGCATTGATTTGCACATATTAGCCGCACACGACACAAGTCGGTCGCGGCCGCATGTCCTGCACCCGCCAGTGGTACTCCCCCATTCGTCCGGTTAATAACTTCGTTTCAATGCGCTCAAAGACTTCTTCATCACGTTTGCGCCAACGTTCTGACTGACGCTAACCCGACACATCGTCACCTGCACATGAGATTCTTGGTTTCTGGCCCACTGTGCTCAATTGCGGCACCGTTGGAGTGGTACCAAATGTTAATGACCCGGTTACAAGCGAATATGAGCGCTAAAATTATCACATAAATCTCATAGTTGCTCAGCGGGTCCCAAGGTCAAGGGAGCCGGACCGGTTCTGCGCGTACGCCTAGAGTTGCATAATTTGTTGCAGCTCGTACGGGTTGAAGACGAAATTGATATCGATGAGATTTAGAATACTGGTTTTCCGAGGAATTCAACGTTTCCTTGACTCGTGTTGTGAAACTTTTTATGTACAATTTACATTTATAAGTTTTGTATTCGGTACGAGGTTTCGTGCGGTTGAAGTAATAGACACAAAATATGTATATGTGGTACTTGGTACATGAGGTTCTTTTCGATTTAAAGATTACGAATATGGCATGAAATTAAGTACATTGTTATTTTGTTTTTTTGGTTAGTGAACGAGGAAAAATATTGGTATAAAATTACTAAGTTTGCGTAAATAAAATAGATAACAATATTATATTCAACCTTAGCTAAGTAAGGTTTCTTGTTTGCATAATTTGATTGAAGTTTAAAAAAAAATAACTTGTTAAGACTCATTGATAAATGTAACGTTTTAGAATATTTTATTTTGTTCTACTACGAGTATTCCACTTGAAATAATTTATCACCATTCACAAAATTGCGAAATTCACGTCTCATAGCATAAAAACTCCTGATTTAATCATTAATCGTATAGCCTCTTCTATTTTCTACAACATTTGCTTTTAATATCCATTATTTAAACAAAATCCTAGAAATCTAAAGATAAATCAACACGGATTAATTTGTCCGTGCGATGTCGACACGTAGCATCGAGATCACGCAAATACACGCTGCTAATGTGTCTATTAGCGAGCCGAGCTATCGAGCGCTTTGCGTTGATTCGAACTGCATTGTTCATTATCTTCGCTCGTGCTTTGACACACGACTGGATCTATCAGTTACCTAATTTGACACGATCATCTGGTTCTGTTTTATGTACGTTTATCGTGATATCGTTATTATTGGAATTTAGATGCTTCAGTTTGGAGCTTATCGTGTACTAGCTGTGCTCCGCAGTTTTACCCGCATTGCTCCACTTCTGTTAGTCATAGCGAAATGATATGTAGCCTATGGCCTTCCTCGATAAATAGGCTATCTAACACGGAAAGAATTTTTCAAATCGGACCGTAGTTCCCGAGATTAGCACGTTCAAACAAACAAACAAACTCTTCAGCTTTATAATATTAGTATAGATGGTAGGTTACAGTTGTACCAACTTTGGAATATACGTGGGTACTGGTTTGGAAACAATTAAACCGGAATTATATACGACCATACTGGTTTAGTTCATTATTATAGTGGAACTACGAATAACGATAAATATCTTTTATATTAATATTTTATGAATTTTTAGGGTAAGCTGATAAGATCTAACAAATTTACGACTAGAGAATATTTGGCGATGCGTGAATGTGTACAATTAATGTAACGATATAATTTGCTTGGAATAATAAATGTGAATGGGTGCGGTTACAAGTGTAATTATGGGTGGGTTGTGGAGGAAATTGAAATGCCGCAAACTGGTGAAGTTTGTTGAAGGGCTCTGACCCCGAGGTCGAGAATTTGAAACGCTTTACGAATAGTTTGCGATAAGGATATTATAAGGCATTTTAATTAATGGTCAGACACCAGTAGATAAGCAATGTAAACAAACTGCGGCTTATTAACCGACTTCATAAAAAAGGAGGAGGTTATCATTTCGGCCGGTATGTTTTTTTTTTTTTATGTATGTACACCGATTACTCCGAGGTTTCTGAACCGATTTACGTGATTCTTTTTTTGTTCGATGCGGGATGGTGTCGAATTGGTCCCATAAAAATTTTATTCGGATAGGCCCAGTAGTTTTTATTTTATGAGCATTTTTGTCTGTATATTTGTAATAATGTTGCAAATGCAAGTTTGAAGTCGGTTGTCTTTAACGCAGTTATCACTTGTTTATAACTAGCATCATTCTAGGAACATTTTGGAGGATATATTTAATCTGTGACATTTCTTTTGGGAAACTTTTATAAATCTGTTTCTTAATTGTGATAAAATGGGTACGATGCATGGGAAGATAAATTAATAGATACTAATTGCTATTAACAAAAACAAGACGGTCGAGGTTTTACGCTGACTAAGGGATAAGCCTATCTGAGCAGTGGATGGGCTTTTAGCGTAATTTCACCCACACGCCCGACTTAACTTGTGAAATGTTGGCAAAATTATCTGTTTGGCGTTTACTGAGTGGCCTGGGTTAGATAAGAAGACATTTTATGTATGGTATCATAGGTTAAACAAATACGTAT
The DNA here is from genome assembly GCA_907164685.1 of Colias eurytheme. NCBI lineage: Eukaryota > Metazoa > Arthropoda > Insecta > Lepidoptera > Pieridae > Colias > Colias eurytheme. The sequence goes on along the minus strand of CAJQZN010031022.1, from coordinate 8,028 downwards.
TACGTACGTGTACGTACGTCTTACCAGACGGAATTTTCATTCATTTTCTTTATAATTCTTTTCGTTGTTCTGTTAATAAAGTGGCGATTATAATCTTCTTATATATAAAAATGAATCGCAAAATGTGTTGGTAAGCGCATAACTCGAGAACGGCTGAACCGATTTCGATAATTCTTTTTTTATTATATTCCTTGAAGTACGAGGATGGTTCTTATGTAGAGAAAACGTAAATATTATGTACCACGGGCGAAGCCGGGGCGGACCGCTAGTAAAGAATAGAGACGGATACATTTACTTTAATCCTAAATTGTTTGTGGTATAAATTTTATGCCTTAATTAAAAAACTTTACGGGCTACAATTAAAACCATATAAATTAGAAATTTCCTCAGCTTTTCACCACAAATTAATGTTTCCCTTTATAATGTTTCAAACAACCTCAGAATTTACAAGACGCCCAAGTCAAAAGAATTGTAGGTACTCTAACAAAGGTCATTTGACCGAACGGCTCTGACCTCGAAATGGAAAAATTTTAAACGTTCCAGCTATGTTTCTTGTTCTCTTTGATGAAAACTCAAAGGGCATTTTCTATTTTCCAGTTATTTGCGGACTGTGCGGACGATTTGAGATAAAAAATCTAATCATGGTTAAAAAATGTTGCATTTACTTTTCAGATTCACTCAAGTCACATAATACTTTATAGTAGCTAACGCTACTCACGTACACAAAATAAATAAAATGAACTTTTCTTGCAAATCTAAAAATATATTGGTTAGTATAAAGAACTTAGGTTTTATAGTTTAAGAATATATCAAGAATTGTTTCCAAAATGAAAATGGTTATTATTATAATAGCCACTATCAAATTCAAATCAATGCTAATTAATACGAAGTTCACAAACTTACCTAGTTTTAAAGTAAATATTTCCGTCTGTTTTTACACGCTTTATATTAGCTTCACCTGTATGTTTGTAACCGACTGTATGTTTGTAACCGACTGTATGTTTG
>CAJQZN010031018.1:0-17061 GCA_907164685.1 Colias eurytheme | reverse complement strand
TATTAAATAAACAAAAATAATAATTAATAAATATTTATTAAAAAAAATTATGAGGCGTGCACTTTTGGATTTTCCAAATTATTTTACTATAATGTGCAATATTATATTTGATCAGTAGGTAGGTACATAACAGCTACAAGAACATTGGATTTTATTTTCTCTCATTTTCACATTTTCTCTGAATATAACTACAACGAATGTTACAGGTGACCTAGCACCACGTCTAATAGATGAATTAGCAGCACTTGTAGACGAAGTATTTGTTCCTTTGCTATCCAACCCTTCGAACCACGAAGGGTGGCCGCTGGTCGTCTCTCAGGATATCTTGAAGCAAATTCACAATCTTAAAAGCACTGTTTATGAGGTATTTTTTATATTACTTGTATTTAATAATGAAGAGAAGAACTTTACGTATATTTAAAAATTATTTAAATGCGTTTTTATAAGGTGAAAGGAAAAGTAAGTGGGCAAACGGTACTTCCTATGCCTGTTGGAGTTGAGCTCGTGCATGAAGCAGAGAAAGAATTACTCAAGGGTCAAGAAGTAGACTTGTATTTAAAGAGTGCTATAGAAGGAGTGGTCATAAAATGGGCTCAACAAATCAATGACGTCATGATGGAAGATTCTGCACAAGCATTCGAAAATGGACAAAATCCGCAGCCGAATGTCGGTTAGAAATTGATAGATATTTTTATTCCATCATTCGTTAAATAGTAAAAAGTATTTTTTTTACATGTTACTGTGATTTTTTTTCCTAGAACTTGCTTTCTGGAGGTCAAGATTAAGCAATTTGAACTATATCTACGATCAGTTACGAATGGAGAGAGTGCGTTGCATGGCTGTTATCTTAGAGAAAACGACTTCGGCGTACTATCCGTGCTTCAGTCGCTTATTTAAAAATATTGTATCAGGTAACTAAAAAATAACTAAATAAATTATGTTTGTGTTTAGTTCTATTTTCATGGAATTAAAAAAAATGATTTCCATTTTTTAATAGCGCTAGCAGAAGCAAGAGAAATAGATATGTATTTAAGGACACTAGAAAAACATTTTCAAGCTCTTGAAGATACTGATTTTACTGAATGCCAGCCGTTATTTAGACCTCTATTTCATGTGATATGTATGGTTTGGCGAGATTCGAAATATTATTGCAGTTCCTCCAAACTAATGGTTTTAATCAAACAAATATGTAATTTACTTATATTCCAGGTAAGACTTGATAGCAATTATTTTCTGAAATAATACATACGCTAAATTATAAAATAATAATAATTTATCCGTTATTTTTTTATAGGCAAAAAAATGTTTAGATCCCAGCACATTATTCCATAGTGATATTGACGAAGCAAGACAAAGAATCCAGATTACTATCAATATACTTAAACACTTTCGAAGCACTTTCGATTACTTTAAGGAAAACTTGCCAAAATACTTTGAGAATAGAGCTGTTTTATCATGGACATTCCACCCTAACGTTGTGTTTGAAAGAATGAATAAATTTCTAGAACGTTTAAATACGATTCAGTGGTTTTTTAAAACTGTGCTGGAATTTCAAAAGTTGGAAAAAATTGAGATTGGTGGAATGAAAGGCAGAGTTTTAGGAGGACAAATAAGAGATATTTCTGCTGAATTCGAATCATATTTTCACAGTTTTGCCTCTAAATCATATGATGTGCTTGACCCAGACGATGAAACTTTTAATGATGACTTCAAAGAATTCCAAGATAATATAATAGACTTGGATTTAAAATTATCAACGGTTTTGGTAGAGTCTTTTGATAATTGCTCTACTTTAGAAGCGATTTTCAAGGTTAGTTCTATTGTTCTATTTAGAATAGATCCAAGAACATAATCTATGATTGTAATTACACTATAATATTATGCATACATTTTCAGTTAATTGATATCGTGGGTTCGGTCTTGGATAGACCCCTTATAAAAAATGAATTCACTGCAAAGTATGTTGAAATTATAGTAATGCTTGAAAAAGAGATTGCCATCTGTGAAGTAAGTGAAAGCGTAAAAGGGCATATAAATTAATCAGATACTATATAATGCTATTAACAAATGTATTTTTACAACAGGATTTGTTTAATGAACAAAGTAATCGACTGGAAAAATATGGCCACATGGAGATAGATGCGTATTTCCCGCCGGTAGCCGGAGGGCTCCTGTATATGACGATGCTAGCTGCAAGGATAACCAAGCCTATAGCTAGCTTTCGCAATTTGCCGCACCCGTAAGTAAACTGGGTGGGGCAAATTGCGAAAGCTGATTATTCGGCTTTTATCTTCTATAAAAGACAAAAATTGTATTGAAACTTAATTTACGTTGCTATAACAATGAGGTTCTTTGAGACGACTTGATTGTAAGATTTCAATTAACTCATAACAGGATAAAAGGGTGCGGCGAGGCCGTCAAACTTTTTGCAAGATACGATGAATTGATAAATAAAATCAACGAGTTTAAAAGAAAATATTTCAATGATTGGGCCGCAACAATACCTGCAGTAATAGAGGAAAAGACAAACAATCCTATAATCACTAGACAGGGTTCAGATCTCATATTGAATTTTAGTCCAGCGGTAAAATCTTATTCCTTTGTAACCATTTCTTATTTTTTGTGTAATAACATTATAGAAGATGTTACATTGTAGTTGTTGGAGTTAATGAAAGAAGTACATCACTTAAGAGCTAATCCTGATATTGAGAAAGATTTGCCCAAAGAAAGTATGGAATTATTTAATAAGCAAGAAACCTATCGTCAATACAGGATTAATTTAGGCATAACAATCGATTGGTATAACCAGATACATAAAAATAGTCAGAAAGTGGAATTCGATTTAGTTGAAGATGAGATAAAAGCTATTGATCAGAGGATCGAAATGGCGCAACATGAACTTAATTGGAATTCTAACGGTAGGCATAATAAATAATCCAACAATATAAAACATTTTAATCCAGTTAATTATAACTAAAAATACTTCTCTCAGATTTGTGGAACTATCTGCAAGAACTTCACAAATTAGTGGGAAGTTTATACGACCGAATGTCTAAAATACAGGACAATTTGAAAGAGATCAGAGAGATCATGAAAACATGGTCATCACAGCCTTTATTTGAGAGAAAGGAAGGGAAAAAGGCAAGCCTCCATTTTAAATGAATATGACATGTTATACATAATATTGTTATTACAGCATTGTTTGTTTTTCTTTATACTTTTACAGGATACTTTAATGAATTTGGAAGATCGAAAAGAACGTTCGAACAAAAGATACAGTGATATTCAAAACACTGCTGAACGTATTCGAATCCTTTTAGATGAGAATATGCAGTTATTCAGTATGCAAGAGAATCAGGGCAGTGAAATTTGGCTAGCATATGTTGCATTCATTGATAATTTAATTGAAGAATCATTATTTAAATCTATCGCATGCAGGTTAATAAAAACAATCTAGTTGGTTAATCTTAAAATCTGTACATATTGTATTTTATATAATTTACTAAAATATTACGTATTATTTTAGTATGGGGTACATAACCGAACACATGAATCCGAAAAATAAACTGGCTCCACTATTTGAGGCCCAGTTGGAGCTACTAGAACCAGATATGGTGTTTTGTCCAAGCTTGGACGCTAACAACGAAAAAGGCTTCACGGCCTTGATTAATAATTTAATTGATGATATTTTAAAGATGTCTACATTAATAGATAGGATTGATATCAAGAAAACAGAATCGTATCATGAACAAATTATTAATAATTCTGATATTCTTGAGATGAAGGAAGAAATTTTTGATGGGATTGAAAGGGTAAATGTAATTTAAACAGTAATTTAAATCAGTATTTTCGCAACTACTTGGAAATAACTTCTTTAACTTTTAGGTGATTGAGGAAGCTAATGAGTTTTGTAAAACGTTCGAAAATTATTCATATTTGTGGTTAGAAGAAAGAGATGCAATTATGGAAATCTTCCTTGAATATGGTCGTATATTAACTCCGGATGAAATTGATAAAATTGGGTCAGAAGATAAAGATGTTCAAGCGCCAGTACCATGTCCACCAAAGATGGAAGCTTTTAGAGAACAAATTGATCATTATGAGAATCTCTACATGGATATTGAAGATATGGAATCGTATAAAGTGTTCAATTCCTGGTTTCAGGTAAATAGTATAATAAGCATTTTTGATGTAATAAGCTCGAGTGAAAAATGATTCTCACGTGTAAAAATATATTTTAAGGTGGATATAAGACCATTCCGCCAAGCATTACTGAATACGGTTCGAAAATGGGGCAACATGTATAAAGAGCATTTAGTTGAAAATGTTACGTCTAGTTTAAGCGATCTTGGCAATTTTATTCGAGAAGCTGACGAAGGTATACATTCTATAAATGTTGGTTTAAAAAATATGTATAATTAATAAGAAATTCTTAATTATTTTTAATACGATTTAGGTTTACTTCAGCCGGTACCTGAAGGGGATTACGAAGCTCTCGTTACAGTTATGGGTTATCTAATGAATGTTAAAGACAGAGCATTAACAACAGACGATATGTTCCAACCACTCACAGAAACAATTGAATTGCTAAAATTCTATGACATGGACATACCAGAGGAAGTTAATGTTTTGTTACAAGTAAGTAAAAATATAAATAAAATTATATTATTGGTGCTCTTTGTAAAAATAAGATTTGATAAGTATCCTGGTCACTTTGAAGGAACTTCCGGAACAATGGCAAGCAACCAAGAAATTGGCTCTAACTGTAAAGCAACAAGTAGCACCACTGCAAGCAGCAGAAGTTTCTTGTATCCGAAAGAAAATAACAATTTTCGATATGCATGTTACGTATTATCGTGAAGTGTTTAAGAAATATGAAGTAAGTCTTTGGTTATTTTATGTTTGATTGTATATTTGTTTTATTTGGAATTAAACTGTTTATCATACTTGTTAAATTCATAGTTCTTCAAATATGAGTGTGATGACCCATACTATGTTATGTCAAGGGTTGATAAAGAGATGTTATATTTAGAAGATGAGATGAAGAGTATTCAAGAATCAGGATCGTTGTTTGAAGTAAACGTACCAGAATTTAAATTGTTGAAACAATGCAGGAAGGAATTACGGATGCTTAAGGTACTTTCGATACTAATTTTATTTCTTAACCGTGTTATTTTTGGGTATAGTAAAATATTTTTTATGAAACGAACAGCAACTATGGGATTACGTCTATATTGTAAGAACAAGTATCGAGGACTGGAAAACAACACCATGGAGAAAAATAGATGTGGAAAATATGGATATAGAATGTAAGAAATTCGCAAAAGAAATAAGATTATTGGACAAAGAGATGAGGAGGCAAGCAAAAATCTTCCCAATAATTGCTTTTATTATTAATTCGTATACCCATTACGTCTAAATTCGTGCCTAATTTTACAGCTGGGATACTTATATAAATTTGGAAGCAACTGTTAAAAATATGTTGACTTCATTAAGAGCAGTAGGAGAACTTCAAAATCCTGCGATCAGAGAAAGGCATTGGGATCAACTCATGAGGACTACGAAGGTAACTTGATGTATGTAGGGAAACCAAAAATTGGACTTGTAAATATAATATAATGTTTAAAATATGAATATGTAAATAAAACGTATGATGTAATTGCACTTTCTTTTCAAAATATTCAGCCTTGGAATGATGGATTGGGTATAATGTTGTATATTTTGCACGTTTATTCAATAATTCTTAATACGGCATGATTGTTTTGCATCGTGGCAACGCTTTAATGGAATGCTATTGGTTTATTCTTGTAAATATTATAAAGCAAGAGAATTTTGGTGTGTGATTTGGAATGTTTTGAGAATGTATATATGTTTATGCTTCACAGAGCTTAGCTGCATTGCCACCAGAACTCACAGTAAGTATAAATAAGAAATGTGAAATGTTCTTGTAAATATTGTAAACATAATATAACGCAGAATTCTGCAATTTTTCTCAACACGTGTTTTACGCTTTGTGTGAGCACTTATATAAAATAAATAATAATAGTGTACATAAAGCTTGTATAGGTATTGATAATATCATATCAAATTAAAACAAAAGATACATCATCTAGGTACGAATAGTAATGGATACTAATACAACGTTAGCGGATTTGTTGGCTTTGAATTTGCACGAGTTTGAGGAGGAGGTTAAAAATATAGTTGATAAAGCTGTTAAGGAAATGTCGATGGAGAAGATCCTTAAGGATTTAAATACTACATGGAGCCAGATGGAGTTTGAACAAGAAGTACATGCTAGAACCGGCTGTATTTTATTAAGAGCTAGTGAAGAGCTAATAGAAACTCTTGAGGAAAATCAGGTTACACGTCTGCTATATAAAGATAAAAACTATTGTTTCTAATTGTTAGGTTTCCATGAACACAGGAGTGATAAACATATTTTTGATGCAGGTGCAATTACAAAATTTGATAACATCAAAATTCATCGCTCACTTCTTAGAAGAAGTTTCAAGTTGGCAACAGAAACTGTCAATAGCTGATCAGGTGATTACAGTTTGGTTTGAAGTGCAAAGGACATGGACTCACTTGGAAAGTATTTTCATGAGTTCGGAAGATATAAGAAAACAATTACCTGAAGATTCTGAAAGATTTGACAGAATTGATGCAGAATTTAAGGTACTTATAGAAATTATCTTTTATAAAAAAATTAAAAAGGTAAATATAACTATTCGTTAAATAACTTAATTATATTTTACAGGTTTTATCAAAAGATATGTCGAAAACTCCAAATGTTGTTAAAGGTACAAATAAAGAAGGATTAGTAGCAATTCTAGATAGCTTACAGAAAGATCTAATAATATGCGAAAAAGCATTAGCAGAGTATTTGGAGACGAAGAGATTAGCTTTCCCAAGATTCTATTTCGTATCTTCAGCAGATTTACTTGATATTTTGTCTAATGGAAATCAAGCGGAATTAGTAATAAGGTGATTGTCGGAAAATAATATACTAGTAAATATAAAAATCTGTGGTATTTGGTACGTACCACTTAAGTGCAAAATGGTGATTTTTGGGTATGAGCGTTTTAAAGTTTTCAACGTTGCTACCCTGTTGCTACAGATCGGAATAAACACTTGAGTAAAACAAATTTATGATATTTAAATGTCTATTATGTTCAAGTTTTGAACACTTACAAAAAGAATAAAAAAAATGTTCTAGTTCAAGAGTAATTGTTACTTAACATGTTTGTACCAAAAGAAAAAATGTGAAAATGATGTGAAAATGTCTAAAACGTGTGTACTTAAGTGGATTAGAGCATATTTATTTGTACTCTTAATTAGTATTTATTCCTATTTTTACATTAATGGAAAGGATTTTTCTTTTTTTTTTTCGACGGAGACATAAACAGACATTAAAAAACAAATATTATGGGGAAACGTCTTCCATACAAATAGATTTAACCATATATAAAAACAAAAACGAATAGGAATGTGATTTGCCACAAATAAGTACCTACTCATAAAAAAGCCAGGAAATATTGTGATTTTCGTGCAATATGCAATTCTCTGATACTCTCTCTACAAAGTAAAATCCTAAAAGTAGTGTGTGTGTGTGTGTGTGGCTTAGAAGTCACGGTAGTTCGCTTGCCTGCCGTGCCAGATGCTGCGGGATCGATCCCATCAACCGACATGTACCAATGTGTCTTTTTCGGATGCATAAGTAGATTCTCTAATAACCAGAGATACATCTTCTATAACAAGAAAACATCATCATTTCTAATAACAGGAAAACATCGTGATGGCAACCGGGATTTTGGTCTGAAATCACCAACCAGCAGTGAGCAAGCGTGGTGATTACTGCTCATGTCTTCTCCTTGTGAGAAGATGTCTTTACCCTGCAAATAGTTACGAGCTGGATCCAGTCAAATAAAATTTGTTTGTAAAACGTACCACTACAACATTCATTCATAGTCGTCATCACTGTCACTGAAAGTCATAAGATTGTTTCTAGTCGGACCATGAGACAATGATTTGAAATAATCATCATAAATTGGATCACTTATTGGCAGGAGATCTAAGATATCTTTGAATTTCAGAGCATCGATATTGATAGGCTCATTAGAGGCCAATGGCAAAGCCACTTCTTTCTTTATCTCTTTATCTTTTCTCAGTTCTCTTAAACCAGAAATACAGAAACTCTTCATTTTCACTCAAAGAGTATTTAAAATCTACGTCATTAGACTTTTCATACATCAACCAGAAAATACAGTTCTAACCAAATGTAGTTTTGTCTGTTGCAGTATTTCTTTTGATAAAATGAGTAGGTAGTCAATAGTTTCGAAAATGGAAAGAAGTCAGATTCATTAATTAATTTTACATCATGGCGATTGCTGGTCATTTTCATTTATCTCGGGGAACGGAGACGGTGCTGTTTCTTTTTTGAATGAATCTTTCAATATCTGCTTAACAGGCAAGATATTATACCGTTTTTGACCTGGAAAACACTGAATATAAAATAAGCTACTCTAGGTACTTCTTCTGCCAAACGGTTAATAAAATGCCATAAGCATGATGCGATTTCATCCGCACCTCTTTGAGCTATTCCTTCATACATAACATAATGGAATGTTCGTTTAGTAGTAACTTTGCGGATTTTTAAATTAAAAGTCCAAAGTTTCTTTTATAAAAGGCTACAGATGCAGTTAAATTTGGAATCTGTAAACAAACAGCTTTTATCTTTTAGTTTCATAGTGAAATGTTGCCTTATGCTCCGATTTTTCTAAATCTATTCTAAACTGACATGAAAGAATGAATTTGAAGAGACAAAGAATCAAACCTTGTGCATGTAGGTATCATTATTTGGCTTTTTAAACGTTTACCAATCTTTAAATCGATTTAAAGATTGGTAAACGTTTCTGAACACACTAAGTCTAAGAGATCTTGCATCACATGCATGTTTCTTTATAGATAATAGGCTTGAGACCTAATGTCTGAAGATTTAAATTATGTGCCAAATAACGTTATATTTAAGTAAGGGAGAACTCTGAGAAGACCTGTTAAGTTCACAAATAATTTTATATTTTGATTTGGTACAAATAAGTTAAGTGATGATAATAATTATTCAAGTTTGGTCTAATTATGTTAAGTGCTCTTACGTTGTAAATGGCCGTTCGTTGATTGAGTATTCGTCTTACAAGTCTATGTTAAGTTATATTAATATATTTGTATCAAATAAAAATAATTTTTTTTTGTACTTAAGTGGTTTTGATACAACCTATTTAAGGTATTTCTACTATCAATAGGCTTATGTGACATAGACCAAACGAAAGAGGACGTTTTTATCAGTATAGATGGCCAAAAAACAAAAAATGGCCATTTTTGCACTTACGAGGTATATACCAAACACCACAGAAATATAATGGAAATTATACTTTACTTAATATTTATTAAAACTTTTCAGACACTTAACAAAATTGTTTGATTCGATTGCAAAGCTTAAATTTGGAGAAAATGATAAACCTGAAGCGAAAATGGCGGCTGGAATGATAGCCAAGGATGGGGAATATGTACCCTTTCATGGCATATGCGACTGCAGTGGGGCTGTAAGTTTTTGATTATAGTTTTGTTAAGTAAAATAAAAGTGTGCGTAGCAATTTTTAAGGACAGTGAACGTTTTTTCAGGTGGAAATATGGTTAAATCGACTGCAAGATATTATGAGGTCTTCCATAAGGCAATATTTCAGTGAAGCTATTGTATCTTATGAAGAAAAGCCGCGGGAACAATGGTTATTTGATTACATGGCTCAAGTGTCACTTTGTTGTTCCCAAATTTGGTGGACCACTGAAGTTAACTTAGCCTTTGCAAGGCTGGAAGAAGGTTATGATAATGCTCTTAAAGATTATTATAAGAAACAGTTATCCCAATTGAGTACATTAATTACATTGTTGATTGGTGAACTAAGTAAACAAGATCGACAGAAAATCATGACCATTTGTACTATAGACGTCCATTCAAGAGATGTCGTTAGTAAATTAATACAAGGAAAAGTTGAAGCGGGCTCTGCATTTCAATGGCAATCGCAATTAAGACACAGGTATAGTAAATTTTACTGGAAAATGCACAATATATTTGTTTTTGGTCTATATTAATATTCTTGTAATTATAGATGGGGTGACAAAGAGCTACACTGTTTTGCCAATATTTGTGATGCACAATTCATATACAGTTACGAATATTTAGGAAATACACCAAGATTGGTTATTACTCCTTTAACCGATCGTTGTTATATAACATTGACTCAATCTTTACATTTAATAATGGGAGGTGGTCCAGCGGGACCAGCTGGAACGGGAAAAACTGAAACTACAAAAGATTTAGGAAGAGCTCTCGGTATAATGGTGTATGTTTTCAATTGTTCAGAGCAAATGGATTATCAGGTCAGATAATTTATGCATGTTTTGTTCTTATAGAATTTGGTTTGTGAAGCCTTTAAAATAGCATAATATACATCAATCTGATCAGAGCTGACTTTTTTGCAGTCTTGTGGAAATATTTATAAAGGATTAGCTCAAACAGGAGCTTGGGGATGCTTTGATGAGTTTAATAGAATTTCTGTTGAAGTATTGTCTGTAGTAGCTGTTCAAGTGAAATCCGTTCAAGATGCTATCAGGTAGTTATTAAGTGTATTTTTATTTTGCTTCATATTGTGCAATTGTCTTGAAATAATTTGTGATATTGTTTGTTTGTTTTAGGGACAAAAAAGAAAAGTTTAATTTCATGGGCGAGATCATTGTTTTAGTTCCATCTGTTGGAATATTTATTACAATGAATCCAGGATACGCTGGTAGAACTGAGCTGCCAGAAAATTTAAAAGCTCTATTTAGACCTTGCGCTATGGTTGTACCTGATTTTGAACTGATTTGCGAAATTATGTTAGTCGCCGAAGGTTTCCAAGATGCGAAGATTTTGGCTCGAAAATTCATAACTCTATATACACTTTGCAAAGAACTGCTTTCAAAACAAGATCACTATGACTGGGGTTTGAGAGCAATAAAATCGGTATTGGTCGTTGCTGGCTCCTTGAAGGTAAATAATATTGTGTAGATAAATGATCCTGTTAATGATATTGGATACGTATACATATTTTATTTATCAATTATACTTTGTATTTTTAGAGAGGCGATCCTGGTCGACCGGAAGAAGAGGTTTTAATGAGAACACTACGAGATTTCAATATTCCAAAAATTGTAACAGATGACATGCCCGTCTTTATGGGTTTGATAGGCGATCTATTCCCTGCTCTTGAAGTGCCAAGAAAACGAGATTTAGAATTTGAAAGAACAGTCAAGCAAGCAGCAATGGATTTGTTTCTTCAACCAGAAGATAATTTTATATTGAAAGTAGTACAATTAGAAGAGTTACTTGAAGTCCGACATTCTGTTTTCATTGTTGGTAATGCTGGTACTGGGAAAACGCAAGTGTGGAAGACGTTGTTTAAAACTTATCAAAATCTGAAGAAGAAACCAATATACAATGATTTGAATCCAAAAGCGGTAACAAATGATGAATTATTCGGTATCATTAACCCCGCAACAAGGGAATGGAAAGATGGTTTATTTTCTGTCATAATGAGAGATCAAGCCAATATTGTTGGAGAAAATCCAAAATGGATTCTCTTAGATGGCGATATCGATCCTATGTGGATTGAATCGTTAAATACTGTAATGGATGATAATAAAATTCTTACTTTAGCCAGTAACGAGAGGATTGCACTAACACCGAGTATGCGGCTGATGTTCGAAATATCTAATCTTCGCACAGCAACACCAGCCACAGTATCACGAGCTGGTATTTTGTACATCAATCCTCAAGATTTGGGATGGAATCCGTAAGTTTATTTTGTTTATGGTGTATAAAACTGTCCCTGTAACTTTCCCTGTCTTATTTTGGTGTATAAAATTAATATTAATGAAAAAATTATTATAGGTATGTTACAAGTTGGATTGAAACAAGAAAAATTCCGGCTGAAAAATCTAATCTAGTTATCCTCTTCGATAAATATATTCCACCGTGTTTAGAAACTGTGAGGAACAGGTTTAAGAAGATCACTCCTATTGCTGATATGGCTCACATTCAAATGCTCTGTCATTTACTTAATTGTCTGTTAGTACCTGAGAATACTCCTCCTGATTGTTCAAAGGATTGGCACGATGTTTTCTTTGTTTTTGCTTGTGTATGGGCATTTGGATCTGCTATGTTCCAAGACACTAACATTGACTATAGAGTTGGTAAGCAAAACAACAGTAGTTTTATATGAATTTTAAAATAATATTTTAATTCATGAGATATTTTTGCAGAGTTTTCGAAGTGGTGGTTAAATGAATTCAAAACTGTTAAATTTCCACCTGGCGGCACAGTATTTGATTATTATATTGATCCCGAAACGAAACAGTTTACGCCGTGGACAGAGAAGATACCTAAGTTTGAATTGGATTCCGATATACCACTTCAGGTATTTTTGTAATGAACAAAATTTTGATTTGAAAATAAATAAGATATTTATTGTTTGTATATTTACAGGCTGTATTAGTTCCGACGGCGGAAACAATAAGAATAAGATTCTTCTTAGATTTGTTAATGAAGAATAGACACCCTGTAATGTTGGTTGGTGGTGCTGGATGCGGGAAAACTGTCCTAGTAAATGAGAAGCTGCAAAGGTCAGTTAACACTATTAAATAATTTTTAATTTATTTGTAATTGTATCTCTTAAATCATTACTTCTTTCCAATAGTTTGCCAGATAATTATGCCATCCAGTCGATTCCCTTCAATTTCTACACCACATCCGAGATGCTGCAGAAAATTCTGGAAAAACCATTAGAAAAGAAAGCGGGTCGGAATTACGGACCTCCCGGTAGCAAGACTCTAATATACTTTATAGATGACATGAATATGCCAGAAGTAGATGCATATGGAACTGTACAACCACATACAATAATCCGACAACATATGGATTATAATCACTGGTATGATCGGACAAAATTGACCCTCAAAGATATACATAATACACAATATGTGTCTTGTATGAATCCTACGTCTGGAAGCTTTACAATAAACCCAAGACTGCAAAGGCATTTCTGCGTATTCGCTATAAGTTTTCCGAACACGGAGGCTCTCAATAACATTTACCACAATATACTGAGCCAACATCTCATTAATCCTGAATTAAGGATCGGTGCACAAATTGCAAAACTTTCATGTAAGTTTAAATATTTTCATATCTTTTTCTTAAAAGTCATTTAATTTAAAGCCCAAGATATGTTAAACCTATGTTGCTGATACAATTATACATTTTGTAAAACAAAAAGCACGTGTGATAATGAAGTTATATTATTTTTTTAGCGAACGTAGTGAGTGCAACCATTGCTCTTCACAATAAAGTATCTCAAGTCTTTCTACCAACGGCTATCAAATTCCATTATATATTTAATTTGCGGGATTTATCCAATGTTTTCCAGGTAAATAAATATACAATATTATATCAATCAATTTTTTAAGGTCTACAAATTCAAATTTGAAACTTTTACTTCGAATCGTTACAGGGATTCCTTTTCAGTACAAATGAATGTTTGGTAAATCCCTCAGATATAATCCGACTTTGGCTGCATGAAACACACAGGGTGTATGGTGATAAACTCACTGAAGACAAAGATATTGATGCTTTTCTCAAAATGCAAGTGGATTTGTGTAAGAAGAATTTCGAAGTGAGTTACAACGAGAAAATATATTCCATGCCAATATAGGTTATTTAATAAGACTAGTACCATATGAACTATATTAGCTTCTTATATCCTTACATAGTTTTGAAAATACATTTTCGGAACCCATTATGTTAAAAATAATATTAGTTGCGTCACAGAAACAGATTATAGTATTATACATTTCTATGGTTCTTAACGTCAGAGAAAAAAATTCATTTTTGCCGTTGAATCAGGTTACCATATAATCGAACCGCTACTCCAAAAATTACATTTAACTGATTCTTTCTGCATTCAGGATATAGATGAAGGTGTAGTCTTCGAACGTCCCAACATATATTGTCACTTTGCTGGCGGTATCGGTGAACCTAAGTACATGCCCATAGCGACGTGGACTCAACTCAATAAGCTGCTGACAGAAGCATTATCCAGTTACAATGACCTTATTGCTGCCATGAATTTGGTGCTATTTGAAGACGCCATGATGCACATTTGCAGGTTAGTAATAGAGGTAAATTTATTATCGATAACACTGCCTGTTGTGCTCTTCTGAAGTCAGACTGTTTTGTTAGTCTTTATTCTGTATACAATAAAAAAAAAATGATTTGAGGTTCCTTCCTTTTCTTTGGAAAGCTTATTGCAGGAGTGGAATCTCATATCAGATATCTTGTTTAATTGTTCTAGAATCAGTCGTATATTGGAAAGTCCCCGAGGCAGTGCATTACTGGTAGGCGTAGGCGGATCCGGGAAACAATCGTTATCCAGACTTGCAGCATTCATAGCTAGTTTAGAGGTTTTCCAGATACAATTGAAGAAGGGGTACGGCGTATCAGATCTCAAGGTAATTAGAAATACCACACGTTAATTATAACCGCTAATGATCGTTTGGATCTCATAATTGCAAGCGATATGAATGAAATGGAAGAAAATTACTTTATTGCACATAGAGTGGTATAATTATTATAAGGTAAACATATTATCATGCAATTCACCAATGTGCAACTATGATGAAATATGAGTGTTTACCGTTTTCGATAAGTTTTTTGATCTTCCTATAAAATATACCTTTAATTATAGGTTTTGGACAAATATTTCAGGGAGCAGTTTTAATGAAAAGAAATTTATTAATGTTGTTTCCTTTTTTGGAAATTTACCTAAATGGTGGTAGTCATTTAATAGTTTTGAATCATCTTCACATGTTACATTTGATCTGAGCCTGACCACGCTTGCTTTGTCTTGTTTCAGTTTTTAAATAAATAATACAATTAATAAAAGCGCCCCTAACAACAAATATAATATCCTTATTCATATTTGAATTTTGCAGAAAGAACTGTCTGGCTTGTACATAAAGACTGGCTTGAAAAATGTTGGAATAATGTTTCTGATGACCGATGCTCAAGTGGCTAATGAACAGTTTCTAGTGCTGATCAATGATTTGCTTGCGTCTGGTGAAGTTGGTGATCTTTTCCCTGATGATGAAATCGAGAATATTATAGCTGGTGTGAGAAATGAGGTGAGAGAACGAATAAATCTGTAGCTGCCAAAATGTTTTTTTTAAAGTAAACAAATATACGTGTTCATTTTATAGTGTATGAACAGTCAGACTAACAAAAACTGCGTCTACTGTAATATTTTTCGAGTCCTGGGCATCAAACACTGTACTTAAACTATATAGTATTTTTTTAGGTTAAAGGTGCAGGTCTCCCCGATACAACGGAAATTTGTTGGAAGTTCTTTATAGACAGAGTGAGGAAGCAGTTAAAAGTTGTCCTCTGCTTTTCACCCGTTGGTTCTACGTTACGTGTGAGATCCAGAAAGTTTCCTGCTCTCATAAATTGTACGTCAATCAATTGGTTCCATGAATGGCCTCAAGAGGCTTTGGTTTCTGTCTCTATGCGCTTTTTGGAAGAGCTAATTGTCCTCCCCGTAAGTAGTATTACTGGGATTGTAAATAGATTAAACGTTGGGATTATTTTCTCATTGAATTAGCTGTTACGGTAAAAATATTGCTGCCACGTATTTTAAGTATATTATATGCAATATTTTATTATAGCAGAGCCTTTGTAATTCATATCTACGTTTGCATACAATTTCTAGATATAGATAAGCATAATATGTTGTTATTTATTAATTATAATTATAGATAACACTCCGTGACTCGGTATCAAGATTCATGGCATATGTTCACACTTCGGTTAACACGATATCTAAAGCATATTTATCTAATGAGAGACGATATAATTACACTACTCCTAAAAGTTATTTAGAACAAATTAGTCTGTATTCAAAATTGGTCAATCAAAAGACGGATGAGCTTCGTGCTAAAATTTCAAGGTAATCTTTTTATAGTGCATTTTAGTAAAACTTATAAATTAACATGTCATTTGATATTAATTTGTGTTGTTAGATTGGAAAATGGTTTAGAAAAACTACGTGGAACGGCATCACAAGTGGATGCTTTAAAAGCAAAATTGGCAATACAAGAAATCGAACTGCAACAAAAGAATGAAGCTGCTGATAAACTTATTGAAATGGTTGGTGTTGAGACTGCTAAAGTTCAAAGTGAAAAAGCATTGGGTAAGAAATCAATTTGAATTAAAAGTCATAACCAATTGATAGGTAATGTTTATGAAAATAAAAGAAGAAAACTATTGAAAACTTTAAATTTGATGATTTTAGCTGACGAGGAAGAAGAAAAAGTCGCAGTGATAGCTGAAGAGGTATCAAAAAAGCAAAAAGACTGCGAAGAAGATCTAATAAAAGCAGAACCGGCTCTTGTGGCGGCTCAAGAAGCTCTAAACACATTAAACAAAGCTAATCTTACTGAGTTAAAATCATTTGGTTCACCTCCAGGAGCCGTAACAAATGTTACTGCAGCTGTTATGGTTCTTTTAGCTCCGGGTGGAAAAATACCTAAGGATAGAAGTTGGAAATCTGCGAAGGTTAATAATGTTAATTTAATAATCTAACGACATATAATGATGCTATACCATAATGTTCTCGCCGGGAAACTAAATGCTGTAGGTATTAAGGGTAATCTTCATAGATGGGTAATATCTTATATTAGAAACCGTCGTCAGGCAGTAGTCATAGGAAGTCATAAATCTAACTTCATAAACGTCACCTCCGGAGTTCCACAAGGATCCCATATATCACCTTTACTGTTTAACATTTTCCTTTTCGATATAACACATTGTATTAAGAACTCAAATTGCTTACTGTATGCCGATAATAACAAAATTTTCCGTAAAGTATCTTGTACCGCCGATTGTAATCTACTCCAATCTGATCTAGATAATCTCGGAGA
>CAJQZN010031009.1:0-12057 GCA_907164685.1 Colias eurytheme | reverse complement strand
TTCATTTGACCCATATTTTTGTCCTATGCGGGCTTGTAGTCTATAAGTGTATTAATTATCTATTACAATTTTATTTCATACTAGCGGTCTGCCCCGGCTTCGCCCGTGGTAGATATTTCACAATAAAAAGTCCTATGTCCTTTCTCGGGTATGAAAATATCTCCATACCAAATTTCATGCAAATTGGTTCAGTAGTTTAGGCGTATTGAGTAACAGACAGACAGAGTTACTTTCGCATACATACTAATATTATAATATTAGTATGGATGAATATTGAACTATTATAGGAAATCAAGCGTCTGGTAATAAAGGTATTTTAGTAAACCTAAAAGTAATAAATGATAAAAATAAACCGATAAATACAAATATCATAATATTAATATTATATGTACAAATAAAAGTAAGATCTCTATTAGTAGATAAAGACATCAACGCGCGCAATTGTAAGAATTGCGTAAGAAACGGTCAATCTTAAGATAAAGATTTTATTTATTTTTAAATACATACAAGAACTTAATTATTTTTATAAATATTCCTTTATACTTTTGGATAAAGTTTGTACTTTTTATTTGAAAGGAAAAATAAACGGACAGTCGACACTTAAGAGCTTTTGTGTGATTAATCTGTGAGATAACCGCAAGGTTAGGAATGCTTTTTTATTTCATTTGCAATTCGTATGCTAATGTGTCTACACTTCAATTAAAAAAAAAACAAGATTTTTTAATATTAACGATACATGTAAATAAAATATGACGATATAAGGAAAAGAAAACATTTTATATGCAATTTTGAAAACTTGTTCTAAATCTGTAATTATGGAAATCTTAGACTTTAAAATAAGAGAATGAGTTATAACAAAAATATCTATAACTCATTCTCTAAGGATACCAAAATAGGGTATGTCAATGAAAATATTGTTTTATGTAAAAGTGTATTAAATCACCATTATGACTAACACTAAAGAGTAAGCTAATAGTCACGACAATAATATTAGATTATAACATACATGCTACTTGGATATAAAATTATCTATAATACAAATACAGCGCGAAAAAGCAGTACAATATACAATGTAACAATATTAAATCTTAATCTAAAGATTGTAAATGATAATAAAATTACAAAAAACCTATTTGATATCGCTTTGAAAACTTATTAATAAGCTCTCTAAACATGTTTCATATTTTTAAAGTGAAACTTTTATTACATCGTCTCAAACTTTTTGGTCTGTGTAGCGCATGTCGCGTGTATCGCGGCTGCCGAGTAGGTATACCTACTCGACCGACACGCGACATGCGCTACACAAAGCAGTGTTCGGAACCGTTCGAACAGTTTCACTTTTACCGTGGTTTCATAAAACCACACAACATTTTTTTTATAATTTACAAAGTTCTACAAATCTTCAACTCTCCCAAAATGTACAAGGCATTTTAATAATCTCCGATGTAAAAAAATTTTTAGTCTAACTTATTTATTGACTCATCCACTGTCCCAAAGTAACTAAACAATTGCATATAATTCACACTTATCGTTTAGCCCACAGAGCGATTAGCCTCGCGAAGCAGTTGCTGCTTGAAGCAATCGCTGCGCGAAGCAGTTGCTGTTTGAAGCAGTCACTGCGTGAAGCAGCTCGATTAGGGTGGATGTGGCACTGGCGAAGAAGTTTCTGTTGTTATTTTCCTTGGTCTTATTGCTTATTTTAATTACTTCGCGAGGCTGCTCGCTCTGTGGAGACCCGCCTAATCGGTAATTTCTATTGACATTTGAGTTTCATTCAACTTAAAAGCGACATTGAAATTAAACTGAATAACAACATAATTACTTTTACAACAGTAACATTAATGTAAGCTATTTATTTTAATTATGACAATGAATTGATTGGCGGTTTACAAATGTATTCGTTTGCATACGATAGGACTAATATACAAGATACTCAGTAGGCATTTTATATTAAAAAAAGAGCGTTGTGCCGAGCTCACATATCAGAAGTGAAACTTCTTTGGCAAAGTTACCAAAATCGTCACCTTACTCCATGACGTGACGGTCTTGCCATGTCATGACCTTGAAATTTTACTCTAAACGCTCCTAAAGAAGTTTCATTTCAATAATATAATAAAATTTACAAAAGTAGTAAAATGAAACATGAAATTATATCCGTTGATACATTCGTTAATATAGAAATGTTTAACGTAGTAATAATTTTATTGAAGTGAAAAGTAGACTAGTTTGACTAGATATCTAAATGTAGGATACATTAATTAGGGTCGTTTATTATTTATACGAAATACGAGTGTTGTGAAGTCGGGCAAGCGTCGGGCGTCGGGTGCGCGCAGCCGACGAGCACGCGGCATGAAGGCACTGGGGATGACGTGTATTGCTGCAAACAATTCAGCTTACTTATATACTTTTGACGATATCCTTATAAATATAAGTTTATGATTTAATTCTAATGTTAGTTGCTATACTCCTCGGAAACGGCTTGAAAAATATTTATGAAATTTTATAATATGTATGCTCATGAAGTCTCGTCAAAAGCAACACGGTGCAGTTCAGACGGTAAGAATCCGATATAGCCTATTGGTAAAAAAGAGCGTGTGAGCCGAGTACACCTGCCAGAAGTGAAACTTCTTTGGCAAGATTTAAAGATACCAAAATCTTCGCCTTACTCATGACGTGACGGTACTGCTATGACGCGACCTTGAAATTTTACTCTCAACACGTCGAACGAAGTTTCACTTCAAAAAGAAGGTCTATAGGTTGTGTACTGTTTTTTTATTCCAATGTGAAATGACTGGCAGAACAACGTTTATCGGGTCACCTAGTAATTATTTGCATAAGAGGGTATTATGGAATTTGATAGGGCATATCAACTACGACAAGATTCGAGGACAACTTTCGAGGAGGAGTTGAAAAGGATTCAAGGAATAACCATTCAAATAAAACTTCTACCTTGTATAGTAGAATATAATAGGTATGTATGTAGTAGTAAAAGTATGATGTAACACGGTAGGCATATTCGACCGAAAATATGCCTAGTCATGGTTAATTGTAGTTCAATATTTGTTAATATAATGACGAGAAGGAATTGTTAGTTGTTTGATATGTGACTTCGCAATAAACTGTTTGTTAAAGAAGGTTAAGAGCTTTGGTTTAAAATATAAAGCTCTTTTCTTAAAGCATCGTTTCTAACAGCAATTAAAATATTTTCTACGTTAAGGAACTATAAGAGGTCAAATCAACAACATATTCTGATAATAAGATCATTAAATAGTACAATTATATCATCTATTATTATGTACATACAACAGATTTTCAATACTCAATTTAAAAAAAAATCTTATTATTATTAATACTTACATTTTGACAAGAAGCCAATTGATTTACAGTAATATTCGTTGTACCTAACATTCTTTCTTCTCGGGTAAAATCTGGTTCTCGGTGGAATGTTCCTAAAACAGTTAGGTAGTTTTGATATGCAAGCAAAATGAATCTAAGATATTAAATTATTTTTTCTTTATAAATACATAAGTACTAAATTAGTTGTAATTAATATTATTTCATGCTTACCATCAGAACGAGGAACTAAATCAGGATTTTGTTCGAGGCTATCTCTCTTGTTTTTAAATATTTTAATACATAGAACTGTGCCGGTGAGAGCAGCTACTACGGCTATTATTCCTGCAGCGGCTTCTAAACACTTCGTCCAAGTTTGCGTGTGCGCATATTCTTTTACTGCTGCAAAAACGACATTCATAGATCAAACACATTATTATATACCTTATTAGCTTGAATATCAATTTTTATAAATAAACTTAACGCTCGGACGGTTTTATAGCTGCGTTACGCTGCATTATAAAATATTGAAATTTATTTTAATCATTAGCAAAGCAAATTAATAACAAGTCATTAGGTTTTTTACCAGATGCGCTCAGTGGAGTAATTGTCTGAAGATGTAAGGTCTTTGGTTCACTGCGTCCTCTAGAATTGCTGGCGTACACCACTGCTGTCAAGTTTCGCTCATCCTCCATATCAGGGAGCTGAAAGTGACCGGCTGCATTCGATACATTGTGGATGACTGTACCATCCGTGTTCAAAAGCTCCAAATATACAACCTGTGGTCTTCCTCCGTTCCAACCTGTTTTAAATAACTTTTTATATCAACTTGAAATATGGGATAAAAATAGCTATAAATAAAGTTTTTTGGGATAGATTATTTTAGGTAGGTATACAATATTTTCCGATACTTTGATACGTATGTAATTATGTTTCATAAGGGTAGATTATATTTTAGACATTTTAAACAAGCTTGAACTATGTAAATTTTGAAACTCCTAACTTCATAATTTGTCTAGTTTCACTTTGTGTGCAGTACAAATATCTTTAATTTGTCAATTTTCACTTGACACGTTATCAAATATATGAAATAATGTTTATTTACCTTTCTGGCACTGAATTCGTACAGCATTAGGGTAAGACCGCAGTACTACACAATCCGGGGCTCTGGGAGGGCCTCCAGGTGCAATTGTATATGAGCAGGGTCTCTTTTGTTCCCCAAACGCGTTGGTCGCTCTGCAGAGGAGCAAGCCGACATCGCTGTCGCGCGGCAACCAGGTAAGCGTGGACGAGTAGCGGTGGTGGTGTCCAGACACTTTCTAGATATCATTATATATTTATTTATTTACTAGTGGTCCGCCCCGGCTTCGCCCGTGGTACATATTTCGCAATAAAAGGTAGCCTATGTCCTTTCTCGGATATCAAAATATCTCCATACCAAATTTCATGCAAATTGGTCCAGTAGTTAAGGTGTGATTGAGTAACAGACAGACAGACAGAGTTACTTTCGCATTTATTATATTAGTATGGATTTATAAATACTTTATTGCACTTAAAGATAACAAAACAAGAAATACAAACCCTTAAATATAACTTACACTAAGTACAATTGGCGGTCTTATCGCTTAGAGCGATTTCTTCCAGCTACCATTGGTACAATATAGGAATAAATACCATTACTGTATTTGTAGTCCATTGAAATTTTACAACTTAAGGATATTGCATTTTATATGCGAAATTTTATTTTTGGGTCATGTAATGTAAACTGTAAATAGAAGCTTATCTTCTAGTTTCAGCCCCCCTATGCAAGTGGCTTTCTGTTAGCGTAGCGTTCAATAGAATAGACTACGAATGTATGAATATATTGAACGCTACGCTAACAGAAAGCCACTTGCATAGGGGGGCTGGTGTCGCCGCAAATTGAGTGTATTCGCAAGCTGTAGTTCTTGTTGTTGTAGTTCTTGTAGTTTAGCAACAATCACGAGTTGAAAAGAGATGTGCGAAACCGAATATCTATTTATATCTTATGTCATGATTTTACTTTATATCTTCGGAAAAGACATTGAAACAATAACATAAGCATATTCACCAAAAATAATATGGCCAGTAAAGTGATATAGATATTTAATTTTTACCTTTACACTAGTGTAAAGAGTTCTAGAGTCCGCAAACGTCCAACTAAACTGCAGAGGTTCTGGAGAGGCGTCGACGACACAGGTCGCTGTTTCGGCCTCACGTTCCACCGCTCCTATCGTTTCTTCCTTGCTCGATATACATAATGGACGATCTGTTTGAAGAAATATACTTTTAAGTACAAAGAGAATAATAAGATGCAAAACAAAAGGTTTTTTGAAGTGAAACTTCTTTGGTCTATGTTAAGAGTAAAATTTCAAGGTTGCGTCATGGCAATACCTTCACGTCTAAGTTAGGCGACGATTTTGGTATCTTTTAATTTTGCCAAAGAAGTTGCACATCTGACACATGTGCTCGGCATACACGCTCTTTTTCATGTGTTTTTTTCAGTGTACCTACAACGGCGTCACTTAGTGATCGTATCGCCCTATGAACACTTAGGTACGCATATAAAAACATAAGAGATTTTAAAGTACGTAGTCTACGATACATCTTGTATGGGAAATTAGTTAAATAAAAATCTTGAATTGACTTACATCCAACATTGAGCGTAACTTTGTCCTCATAAATGCCAGCTGGTAGATGCGAGTTATGGGCCCTGCACACCAAGTCGTGCTTGCTGTCCCGTAACGACGGAGCGAGCGTTAGAGACGACACCGTGTAGTTACCGTCGTGCAGTTCCTATAATTTAACATTTTTATAAAACCATAAAAGTGTAACTAAATAGATTATATCTATAAAGATATCTATAAATTATGTACTAACGAAGTCTCTTTGATCGGTAATTTAAAAAAGTCGCTACGTTCAATTCAATTGACCAATTCGGGTAGATGCTCGTTCGTTCTCGAATAAAAAAGTTATTGTTAAGAAATTTGTACCTAATTATTGGTGACAATTATTACGCACCTTATGAACACTGGGTCTAAGTAAAGTATCTCCCAGATGCCAAGTTATGGAGGGAGGGGGGACGCACCCTACCACAACGCAGTCGACCACCCGTGGCTGGCCCGCTTCGAAATCAAAGTTGTTGTTCAAACGGATCTCAACTTTTATTGGTGGCACTGTGGTAGAGAAGATTAATATGAGTTCACAGTTTTAATGAATGCGTATTTGTAGGTACAGCTTGTATGAACTAAACACTAATTCGTTATTCGTATTTAGGCGGCTTTGGTTTCGTGTTCAAAGCACTGTATAATTAAGAATTAATCTATAACACTCTCTAGCCTCCTCATTCCTCTCCACACACAATAATCATACCATATTGCGACTTGAAAGTGAGAGAAACAAACCACAGTATTACCATCCTACAGTATGGCGACGAATGTACTTGTGCAGAGAAACGGAGGGGAACTGGCGGGGGGTCGGGCGACGCGGGCCGCTTAATGCAATCACGCTGAGTTTGCATTAACTATCGCGAAAGGATGACGCAGTCGTATTTTTTGTGTAATAATTTTATTATACATAGGTACTTACATATTCTATTATGACGCGCAAAAACTGTTCCGTTTACGGATGTAAATCTACATTGAAATCCCAGAAGGAAACAATATTTCAGAAAGATTGTATTAATTGTATCTGTTGAATTAAAATCAAAGCTATGTATATGTTGTCCTCATTATTTTCTAATCAGATTGTACATCCCAATGCGAATGCATTACTTAGTTAAATGGTATAATATACAATTAAGAACATCCAAAAATAAAGTGTCCACGTAAATAATATTTAGCAGTGCAATATCTGTAATTATATATTTATGAACAAATAATTACATCAGATTTCATAATCGCAATTATTTTGAATGAACATATGAATAAATGATTTCATCATAATATTAATTATCAAAATTGTTTTATTTCCCATTTGTTGCAACCCTAGCGTATTTTCGTGTGGCAGCGTAAGTACCTACGCTGGCGGCGGCATCGCGCGACATCAAAGGCGATTCCTTACTGTAGGAAATAATATTGTAATACTGTGAAACAAACACACTATCGCATAAATAATATAGTCAGGAAGGACTATAGTAAGGATTGTTTTGATACGATAAATAGTTGACGCATCATTACGAAGTTCCGACGCGCGACGTACACAAATGGGTTATTGTCGCATCACAGCATTATCGTACTTATTTACTGGGCCTGTACTCACGGTACATCTTGATGACAACGCTCGCGCTGAGCGGCTCGGTGACGTCAGCGTTCTGCGCCAGGCACTCGTAGTGCGCGTCCAACTCGTCCCGAGTCGCGCCCCGCACGCGCACGTCCGCGCGCAACACGCCCGGCTTCACCGAGTGGGCGCGCTCTATCACCACCCCGTTTCTACGCCAGTACACTAATGTGTCCGGTTGGTCTGTATTGGAAATACATAATTACAATTGCCGTCTAGATTTAAGTTGAGAAGAAATTGATACAAAGAATATTATTTATTTTAATATGGTTTTACAACATCTGGATATATTGAGTTTGTCAATTAAAATAACAAATAATAGATTTTTGAATAGGCTTTCAGACTTTATCAACAAGTCGTGACATTGGTCACCTAAATTCCGCTTGCACAATAGGTACTTACATATTATAATTTCGTACATTGGCCTATTATTATTGGCAGTAATCACAAACATTTTCCGAAACTGTACTTTTATAACAAAACCATGAAAAATATTTATTTAATTAGAATTTTCGATTTTTTTTCTGTGCCACTTACCGTCATCTACTTCACATATCAAAGTTAAATCTGATCCAAGGCTGAGCGGACCCACATAGCCTCTTTTGATTTCTTCTTTCGCATCGTTAAATATCCGTGGAATGCCAGGCGAATCTAGGAGCAAAGATCATCCTAAGTATATTTTTACAGACGATAAGTAACGAAGTGA
Organism: Colias eurytheme; assembly: GCA_907164685.1. Classification (NCBI taxonomy): domain Eukaryota; kingdom Metazoa; phylum Arthropoda; class Insecta; order Lepidoptera; family Pieridae; genus Colias; species Colias eurytheme. The sequence continues at coordinate 3,722 of CAJQZN010031009.1, read as the reverse complement.
AATTTATATTTTTGGCACTTTACCATTCCTGATTCCATAAACTTAAAACCTGAGCTTAAAACTATTTAATAACTGTTAAGCTACATATTACTTCATGACATAAAAGCTACATCATTTCAGAGTTATAAGACTTCTTTTATGTAGAACTCTAACTCTTAGTGTGAAACAAACAGTCTACTTACCAACTAACCTCACATCGATCACATAGTCCAGAGAGGGCGATGCTTGGTAGTGCACCCTGCACCGGTACAAGCCGCTGTCCTGTTCAGTGACCCTCTTTAGAAGCAGTGAAGTGTCGTCGTAGCACGCCCCGGTGTCACACGACGTTCCGAATATACGATCGTGGTTTAACACCCTGCGCCAAATTTATATGTAAAATTATGAAGACAAACAATGTTGGATTTCAATAATTGATAGCAATGCGGCCGAATCAAAAATAATATAGCTTAAATTTTTGATTAAAGATCGTTACATTTCATTATTTCTTTGCCTAAAAAGGTAATTACAATTTCATAAATTGTTGGTAATAAACATAGGAATGCCTCACTACAGCTCTATGTAATTCACTTTTCACTTTTTAGGTAAGTACTTTTTGATAAGTTCCAACAAATATACCAAAAACCTACGTATAATCAATGTCTATTTACCTTCTTTCTGTCTCTTCATTGGGAAATCTATATAGAAAGTCTCTATCGTTCTTAAGCCACAGCACGTACGAATCTGGCCCGTCAAGGAACACTTTACCCTGTCCGCACGGAAGCCGGGCGTCCCGGCCGCGAACAGCTCGGAGAACTACAACTTCTGGACGGAAATATATACCTTTGATTATAAATAATATTAATATTATAAACGCGAAAGTTTGTAAGTATGTATGGATATATGTTTGTTAGTCTAGTTTCTAGAATACTAGAGAAATATGTACATGGTTTTGCCTTTTGACATAGAAAAAAAACAACGTAATAGTTTATATTATATGTATAAAGGAACATTTAGTTACATTAATTTAACAAAACAAATATAAAGAATGAGGCTGCTAACAAGAGGTAGTACTTCAACCTTCCTGCGGAAGTATATAAACAACTGTAAAGAAATTGAAATACCTGGATCTATACAAAAAGCGCCTTTGAAGATATTGTAAAGGCAGAAAAGCACTAGTCTTGAAATCATGTTTAGGGCTGAAACAAAAGGTTTTTCGTTATGTATTTTACGCAAGATGTTTCATTGTGTTTTTTTTTCAGTATCGAAATTGAACGAATACGAAAATAAACGGCCTCTTTTAAACAAGCACAAGTGAAACAAATTCTTAAGTTAAAATGGTAGATACAATGTGGTGTAGGTACGTATGCTCCCAATTTCCTAAAGTATGTACATATATTGATGCACATTTTTTAAATATAAGTACAAAAAACACAAAACTAAACAATTATAGTTCATAATTATTTAAAATAGCAATGATTAAATATCCGATAGCATAGAAACCTAATTTATTTACCACACATAACCCAAACATATCAATCATGAATGAACGCAATGACTCATACAAACAAAAAATAAAATAATACAATCAGACGCACAGCCCTATCTACGTCGCACAGCCAGTGTTAGTTGAGCTACTGTTTATGTTACGTTAGGCGCTCGTTAATAGGAGTCGCTCGGAAAGTCACGCGGGTGAAAGGTCAATTTATAGTGGTAGTTTAGAAATGCATCCATACACGCAACCTCCCTCGGCATGACTCACGTGTAGTATTGTGCTATAAACTAGGGTAGGAATAGAAGAAAAGGTCCTTATGGCGTTTTGATGACGTTTTGTAATTAGTAAATTAATATTTTTTCAAACAAAAAAAATTCAGAATTTTTTCTTTAAAATCGAGTTTTCTTCATTTTACAGAGAGCGTAAGTAAATTGTTATAAGATGGATATAAATTATCGTATTAGGTATATTCAAAAATAAAACTTTGTTAAAATTAAGTTTATAAAATATGTCCAGAGGACACATGCTTATGAAAAAGGGTAGGTATATAAATTAAAGAAAATTTTGTCTCTAAATTAATAAAAAAAATTGTAGTTAATTGTAGGTAATAAAATATCCTATGAAATCAAAACTGCGAGAAGTAATTAACGTTTTGTAGTTCTTTATTTTATATTTGTTGTTCCTGTATTGTATGCTGGTTGTCTTTGAATCTTTTTTATACAAATTATACTATGTGTAATTGTGTAGGTATTAATTTAAGCAATTTTGTAAAATTTAGTTGAAAAATATCTAGTTATGTAGGTACCTAGGTACTACCTATATCATAAAGAGTAATTTAATTTGTTTACTAATTAATTTGTAAAAGCTTTATTATAATATTAAATTAATAACAATTATATTATGCCGTTTTTATTACTTTAATTTATCATGTACTAGCTTACCGCCCGCGGCATCGCCCGCTTTGTCTAAAACCTAATCAATTATACTATACAATTTTCCTCTTGAAATAATTGAATCACTATCTATTAAAAATCGCAACAAAATCCGTTGCGTAGTTTCAAAAGATTTAAGCATATAAAGGGACATAGGGATAGAGAAAGCGACTTAGTTTTATACTATCCAGTGGTACGTCTTCATAATAAGACATACCTAGATCTACTTATTTAATCAAATCCATACTAATATTATAAATGCGAAAGTAACTCTGTCTGTCTGTCTGTTATTCAATCACGCCTACTGAACCAATTTGCATGAAATTTGGTATAGAGATATTTTGATACTCGAGAAAGGACATAGGATAGGTTTTATCCCGGAAATCCTACGGGAACGGGTTTTTCTTTGAAAACGCGGGCGAAGCCGCGGGCGGAAAGCTAGTACTTCATATATTATTAGTACACACACGTAAATGATTACTTAAATTAAAAAATAAATAAATAATGGTCAAAACATTCGCTAAAAATAAGTTGGAATTAAATTAAATTCGCTCAGCTCTAAAATTTGAAATAATATACATACCTCAAAGTTACTTCACAAATTAATAAATAATAGTAGTTCACTCAATATGCGTGTACCTCAGTTAAAAACTTTCTTACAAATAAACTTTTCACCTCTGCCTTTTCATACCTGGTGCTGTGGGGTTGAGAAATAATAACGTAGACATACCAAACCATTTTGTGGTGGATTTTTTATTTTTACTTTGTTTTTTTTGCTTTATTTAAAAAAAATTATAATTGAGACGACTAATCAGCACATATTGAAGTTTTTTCTTAGTAGACTGGGGTAGAAGCCTTTGAAAATAATGAAAAGACAAAAAAAATCGCAGTCGGATGAAACCCATTAGAAAAGGAGGGGAATATGATAAAAATGTAAGGAAAAATAAATTACGGTCAATCCGAGTTCGGGAAGCGGGAGGGGGGAGCTTTTAAGAGAAAAAAAATGTTTTCTCTCGATTTCCGACAAAACTACAAGTCCTATAGAAAAAAGTTCAATGGCAAAGTTGTAGGTAATTAAAAGTTCTACAACTTTTGTATTCACAATTTTTTCACATAACCTAAAAATTTAGGTGAAAAATTCAAAAAACCAAGTTTTTGGTCTTTTATTTCTATCTACTTCAAAATTTATTTTTTTTCTACGAAATTTGGTGGAAACTTACTTTATTATGTCCCAAATACACTGTAATTTATTTGATTGAAAATATTTATTTTTTCGCCTTATTTTGAATTAATACCAAAAAAACAACCTAATTTTCAAT
>CAJQZN010031008.1:0-23921 GCA_907164685.1 Colias eurytheme | reverse complement strand
TTGGTACAATTTTTATTTAACACCAAAAGTATAATTAAGAACAAAAAGATTATTACATATCCTGTAAAAAGTAAAAGTGACCGTTCTGTCTGATATCCGGAACTCGGGCGGACGTATTTAATTTATTTGTTTTATTTTTTTATGAACTATCTAATACAGAATCTTTATATAGATACCATTTCCGTTGTATAAGACCGCCGGTAAACGTATTCGATAATATCCGTTTATCTGACAATTATAATTAAGGACATAAAAAATTAATATTATAACAAAATTTAAAAAAATATGCTGTTCCGGTTTCCCTTACCCTAAATGTATGTTAGTTTTTGGAACGAAGTTCCTCATCGCGCGTTGCGAAAGGGGGCTAGACGGAAAAAATTAAGACGAAAAGTTGTAATGACACAGTTGTAATGTACAGCAAAAGCTGTAGTTGTAAGCCGTGCGGCGTGCACGTCTTTCTCTGTCTGTCTGTCTCTAACTTAAAACTTCGTTCCATCCGGGTGGACCGGGTGTCCCTTGACACTCTCAAAGATTTTTCTTTAATGTCCTTATTAATTTATGTACATAGGTGATAGGCGGGTATAATTTTGTATGAATGTATTATGTATGTCTATCAAATAGCATACAACTAGCGTACACTCTGACCGTTAACACCTATACATAACAATTAAACACCTTACCTCAACAATGTAATGTCCCTGCAGTAAAGGTACAACGGTACACATTCCACATTGTTGTGTGTTCTCAAGATATCTCATCGAGAGATAGAAAGCAGATGGGATCATGAACAATTAATTGCCGTAATTACATCATGTGAATGTAGATTGTGTTACAGGAGCTTTGTACTAATTGGGTCATGTGTTTTCCTGTTAATTTGATCAGAGAATGAGTAAACGTAATATGGTCACCCACCAATGGGACAACCACTCCTTTAAAAAAGTTTTAGTTAAGCTACATTTTTTGTGGTTTATTTATTTTAATAACTCCATTGAAATGTTACAATTTAACCGAATATTGAATTTTTTAGAAGATCCAATTTTTGGAATATGAATACCTAGTACCTACTAATAGAAGCTTAACCTCAAGTTTGTGGGTTTGCGGCCTTGTCCCCGGTGTTGTGGTAATAAACATTAATATTTCTACAAAATATCTAAATGGGTCCAACTACTTATAAAAAACTTAGAACCGAAATAATTTATTAAGGTAGTTATTTTTATAGCTGCCTTCAGAGCATTCCCAAATAAATTAAAAGTTTACCAAAAGAATGATTAAAAACACCAGAACTTTTTCATTATACCCATAAATAAAAAAATGAGTTCATAAAAATAGTCTTAAATCACACTTAATTGTGTATAATAAGTATAATACTTTAAAGGGATGTCGGTGACCTTACCTTGGAGCTTTTTCTGAACTCCTTAATGCGAGCTTGTGCTATGTCATGTTGTGAATTAACCTTTATTTATAATCAACCGACTTTAGAAAAGGAGCTTGTCAATGAAACATGTAGGTGTGTAGTATAATTCGTATATTTTTATATACGAATTTAATAACCTTATCAATGTTTAGACTTGAGGTACGTACTTACGGAAGATTCACGTCTTTTCAAATTTTATATATAACGGCAAATTTAATAATCACAGGAACATTTGAAACCGGCATTTCCTAGATCTAAAAAGGAGATGTGATGAACTACAATGCAACTGTATTGGGTTATCATTCTGCATAATCTTACCAAATAACAGTCATAGGCGGTATGTGTCTTTGAAAAAGGAAAAAATAGCTAACTTGTTTTTAAAGTGAAACTTTTATTACATCGTCTCAAACTTTTTGGTCTGTGTAGCGCATGTCGCGTGACGGTCGGCTGCCGAGTAGGTATAAAGCAGTGTTCGGAAAGTTTCACTTTTACCGTGGTTTCATAAAACCACACAACATTTTTTTTTTCAAAAATGTTAAGCTTTTAATATATTATATACTTTGTCTACGACTAGAGGTTTGTTTCTATTCAGAGTTTATACTTCCGTACAGGCATTTTGTATGCCAATCAAAGAAACAGTAGCTGGATGACCGAGCTTTGCGTTTCCGTTTTCGGAGGTATTAATAAACTTATTTTATGAGACATGAGTCATAACTCCATAAAGAGAATATATGGAGTTATCTAATTAACATAGCTGTGAACCTAATTACCAAGTTTACATTTTTCCCGTAATACATGGAATATGTCACAAGTCGGAAGAAATTCGGAGGCCAACACCATTTATACTTTCATATTAACATTGACCTAGTGAAGGGACGATATAATTATAGCCATAAACGTAAATGGAGGCTTTTTAAACGTGGTTGAATTAAAATTACAAATTGTAGAATGTATTTTTTTTTGTGTGGTGTCTCTCAATGTTAGCCAGAAGGGCTTCTACATTTTAACGCGGACGCGGGGGTGAACTGAAGGTTCACCCTGGTAGCGACATGCACAAGGGCGTCCCCCCTTGACGGGGACCACGAACCTCGGCTTGAGCTGTCGCTTGAGTGGAGGAGGCCAGAAGGGCCCTAATCGGACGGGGGTGTAGAATGTAGATAGGTACAATATGTATGAAGATCTTACGCTTATTTTCTTAAATCATCCATTCTATTAATGCTGTAACTGGTTTAATAAAAACATAAGCAAAAAAAATACAAGCAAATTAAATCAAATTAAAATTATAATTGGAAAATAATCTTTTACGATAGGTACTTACATTTTTTCTGTGTTAAAAATTTGATATGAGAAAGTTGAATAACAGAAGAGCAAATCAAACTTAATAAAATTGTACTTAAATGCATTCCCCCAATTTAATCTGCCTGCCAAAATAACACACATTTAAACAAAAATTCAGCAAATACTAAGCACTAGAAACTTGAAGTCACCAATTATAATAATTTCGCGTAAACCTTTCTATTTGGAGACAAAATCGTTTATACGGATGTACAATAATGAGAAAATGCATTGTGGCAGTGAAAACGTGGTACAATGGTATGAGAAATGTGGTATAATTTGTTTGGGACCCACATTATCCAATGCTAGCACGAATTTATCGCTCGTTATAGCATGCAACTATAGCTCCAGGGTCATCCCGGTTGAGCCTGGGATCAAAAATAGCTTATTGCTTTCAGGAATAATATCGTTAATGTTTAAATTCAGTCTTGTAGTTTCTCAGATAAAAAAGGGACAAAAATCTTTTCGTTTATATATAACTAGCGGTCCACCCCGGCTTCGCCCGTGGTAGGTACATATTTCGCAATAAAAGGTAGCCTATGTTCTTTCTAGGGGTCTAAAGATTATCTGTGCCAAATTTCATCAAAATCGGTCCAGTAGTTTATGCGTGAAAACCATACATACATACATACATACAAACCTTTCCTCTTTATAGTATTAGTATAGAAGTATAGATATACTTGCTTCCTCCAGCGATTTTAAAGAAACGTGGGATTTCCGGGATAAAACCAATCCTATGTGTTTATCCAAGTTACACTCTAGGTGAATTTCATTGTAAACGGTTCTGTAGTATTTGCGTGAAAGAGGGACAAATATACTCACAAACGTTCGCATTAATAATAATTAGTACTCGTATCATCGTATGAAGTACATTATAATTTGATCAATAAATGATACTTTATTAATCGGAACATACAAACACAACGTAATTGTATATTACCTAATAATGCTTACATACAGGAAGGTTTTTTACAAGTCTCACGCTCAATCCGCTATTGTGCTTATATCCGATGTTTCTGCTTTCTCTAGCACACATTTATTTTTCTACCCTCGTTTGTGTATATTTTTATTACGTATTTTGCAGGAAAACAGTAAAAATAAAACGTATATTCAACCGTTTCGAATAACTCTAAACAGAAAATATTATGTCAGTGAAATACATTTAAACAAAAATGATGTAACCTGCGAAATTTTCAACGCAAATTTACCATGACACATCTATTTTTGGGTGATATTAAATTTAGACCAATTTAACGATTCTTTTACTAATTACAATTCAAACATCAACTTTACCACAGGAATTTTAATCGTATAATATTTTGTACGCAGTACTAATCAATTATGTATTACGTAAATAGCTTGAAGCACAATTTATCATTTATTAACACTTTCTCTATAATATTAAAATAACATTATAACACCCAGGTGTGTGAAAAACATCAGTGTAGTAACAAGCCATTAACGTTACAAAATTAATAATGTAATTTATTAGATAATCTTAATAACATCACTCTTACAACAGAAGTGAATCGATTATAATATGTGAACATCACTTAATTGGGTTTATTTTTAAATGTTCAAATATTATGACAAATATGTAACTGTGAATAGATACATCGATTATTTATTCATAGATTATAACTATTAATAAATTAGTATCTTATCTTTAGTCTTAGATATGAAAACATACAATTTTGTAAGATGTAAATTAATTAACATAATTTAAGTGCAGACTTACAAGTTACACGTTTCGAAAATGGACTTAAATATTTCCGTATTACAATAAATGAAGTCAAAAAACGCGCATTAAAATTATACAAAAACTTTTTGGAATCAAAGCAATAAAGAACCATTGCCACATATTCTTAAAAAAAAGATAAAATGCTATTGCTACCATATACAATCTACACCAATTTGCATCTCATATCTAACTGGTCCAATGTTATTTGCATTTTACATCAAATTCAATGTCAATATTTAAAATAAACTTGACATTTGAAACGAAAGTTAGTGAAAGTGCACTAGCCAGAGTATCTTGCTTTGTCTATAAAATTATATTATAGGTCATTAAACTTTACGAGCCTTCATTAAAAAAGTTTTAATTGCTAACAGATTTGATGCGGCAATAGCAATAATTTTTATATTTTACAGGTTTTCATTCTGAGGTCTTTGAAAGTGTATTAATCAGAAATCTGAATATTCAATTAATAATTTAAGAAACAAGTAAAATTACATATTTGATTACACAAATATGATTTTTCTACACTAATTAAGTATGAAATTATGAATTTTTTAATATACTGTTAACCATATCGTAAGATTTTAAAGCTATGACAAAATATGATTGTGTACAATTTGGAATATTTTAGATATGGTCCTCTCACTTTTATGTTCAAATATATGCGTAGAAAATTGAATTATAAACATTATGATAACCAAATTAGGAAAGCCCCGTAACACTATTTAGAATTTGAGATATCCTTTAAACATTGACCCTCTTCAATTATGTGAGATACTAAAAATATAATCTATGTGATGTATTATTTGGTTCTATATTTTTTCCTTTCCCCTCAACGTAAGTCAGAACAACTCATATTGATATTTTATGACAATATGCTAACATTATATTTTTCTTATTTCAGATCTATAATGACGGTGAAAAAGTCAAATCGGTGCGGAGGCTGGGCGGCGATCGTAGCACGACAGAAGTTACATAATGCTAACCAACAAATGGATATTATGAGCATAAACAAACATACAACACAACAAGATTACAACGTTATAGTTAGTTTCAATGAAAAGGATCAGCTACAGTTACATACGAAGGAAGATACAAATGACGACGACAAACAAAAACTTGTCAAAGATTACAATTCAAAATTCAACAAATACGAAAACATCGCCATCGACGACATTATTACTTGCGTCAATATCGAAAATTTTCCCAATTGCGAAAACACTCTAGTCTTTTACGTAGCCAAAAACCTTGGCACCGAAGCCGTAGCGCTCAAATTTGAAAATGAGCAGGACTTCAAAAGGATATATTTCACGTATAAATATTTCAAAATGCGAAACAGGCTAACAAAGAACTCGTCGAACTATTCGAGTAGTGATAATTTATTTTCTAAAAAGAAATCAAACGATTTCAAGAATAGAAAGAATAGTGTAGACGATTATAGTAATTTTGATAAGAAATCTGAATATGATTTAATGCAAACGACTGATAACGACGGTGTAACGCATATATCAGTGCAGCAAAAGAATTTAAATTTAAGATATGATCAGCCTTTAAGTCTCATTGGTATAAGAAACGATATGACGGATGTCGGTGAAATAGACAGTATAATATACACAGATATAGAAATTCCTGCGAAGCCTCAGAAAAAGAAGTTATTCAATAAGAAATCAAAGGCACCCTCGCCGCCGCTACTTCCCACGAGTAAAGAAACGCCAAAGGTATTGAAAGGTGAATTCGTTAGAGTGAACGTTGATAGATCTCCCGATGTTATACCAAAAGATAATAAGCAAAATAAAATGCCAGATATATTGATGTTTCGAGATAAATCGAAAAGGAGCAGTCCTCCAAACAGCATATGGACGAATAATAAAGGTTAGTAAAGTCGATAATATTTATTTGATTATAATGTGTATTATGCCTGTGTCCCAGCAATGGGAAGGAGTTAAACCTGCCATTATTTATTTCTAAAATTAAGATGCAAGTATTCAGATTCAAACAATTTATTAACAAAATTTCTTATGTCGAGATGAAAATTAAAAATAGCAAAGCTTTCATTTGATAAAAACCACCATTACTCGTAGATAACAAAAATCTTATTTATGCCATAGTTTTATTGTTTTATTCCAGTTTCTTAAAGCGAAAGTGAGATTTTTTCCATGTCCGTATAATTTTATTTCTAATATTTTTTTACTAATGGTAAAAACTTTTACTAAATAAATCGCTTTCGTTGTAAATAAGAAAAATTTAATGTAGTGTGTCTTCATATTATATCAGTTACAATACTGAAAAAAAAAATTAAAAGATATAACATAAAAACAATAATATCATGTCAACAGGTTTACCTATTTATTAAAATTATCGAAAATGAATGGTTTTAAGTCGGTTCGAACAATTTAAATAACAAGGCTTTAAACCAGTCGAAGAGCCTTCAAAACCGGCATGATTTAAATGTTGAAAGAAATTTCACTTAGTCTTCGTAGATCAGATAAAAATAGCATTAAGATTACGCAATTGTATAAAACATTGCCTGTAGTACGGAAATACTTAGCCCTATAGTAGTTACGTGAAAGTAAAACATTAATCAAGATGAGCAATTTACTACACCCATTACTTCTGATTTCACAAATAATAAGGCATTTTGACCTTTGGACAATTCGATTCGTTGCATAATGCTCGCGCATTGTGATTGGAATTCCAATAATTGAACTATGTATTCTATAAATGCTTTTAAAACAGTAGTTTAAAATCAACCTAACGTTAGATGGTGAAAATTTTAACTTTATACATAGTTTTTGATGCATTTTAATTTTTATACATCTAATGCTTTGGTGTAGGTACGAGATGGCAGGACAAGAATTAACTCTTTATGGGCTTGAAATATAACTAAAATAGTTGTCTAAGGACAAGCAGAACGCCTAATTTAAATATTTTGATTTATTATTAAATGCCAAACATCAACGGTGCTCAAAGCATTTATTTTGATATATATTATTTGCCTTATTTTACAATTTCTGCGAATCTAAATATGTTGTTTATAAATGTTCTATCGCCCACTTTGATGACGTTCGAAGGAACGTGTTCCTATAAGCCATTAAACTGAGCGAAGTGAGAGTTTTAATATTCTATGTCTTGGATAGGAAATTAATTACATAGAGAATGCTTCTAGAACATTTATACAGCTCGAGTCTATATTGATTTGCCGCATTTATCAGAAAAACATATTTACATATTTAATACATATTGTACGAATTTAACAGACACAACGTCTAGAATGGAATGTTGTTCAAATCACGAGTCGTTTTGTTCTCACTTTCTTGATTTATTTGTGAGACAATTGCGACAAAATTTCGCCTTGAATTTCGACATCTAAATCATCTGAATTCGAACTAGCTTAATGTATTTGTAAAGATATATTTCTCCAGTTCAACGTTTAGATGCGCTTTGCCTTTGTAAATTGTCTGGATGCCGACACTTCTAATCGATTTAACGACCATTGGCGTGCCCAAGGTCGCTGGTGACCGTCAACTTTGCGCAATGCTCATTTGCTCGGTTTGGTTCATCTTAAATTTGATGTGCAATTTATAAATTAGGCTGAATGTTATTTACAAAATCCTTAATGCGATGTGATGGCGTCGTTTGGGTCAATTTTGTTACAGATGTAACAAATTTGTGTATCCTTATTTGTTTTTAAACGCAACAAACAAATAATGACAAAATATACTAGATTATGCAATTTACTATCTACGCAGTATCAACACTAGTTATTTTTATAAAAAAAGCAGTTCTATAAGTGTTCTATTACATCAAAGAACTATAATGTAACGTAATTAATTTTGATATCAACCTAAGTTGAATATATTGTGATTCGGAGATACGATCAGCAGGCTTTTCCTAAGGTAGATGATAATTCCTTCCCTTCAAATTTCTTTCTCTTTTTCTTAATTAATTCTTTCCTTCCTAATAGATCTTTCAATCGACTTATGACAATAATATAGTTCCCTTTACTTCCGACATGTATTACGAATTCTTCGTAACTCTGTTCCACTTCACGGTTCACTCTCCAATTGGACGAAAATATGATTCGTTATGATTGTCGTATACATCATGTACCTACAATCACTTGCATAACAGAAGTAAGATGTCACCAAGAAGTCTTGGACTAACAAGCTGTTATAAAATCACATGTTTGTATTGCGTCTTGTCTTGTTGGCCTGTTGGCTGTTACAAATGACTATTGCGAATAACCGACATATACTTGTTGCGAAATAAGGCTTTAGCCTTTAGGTTCTAGGAAATTGGTTTCCCTTTTTGCCATTTCCTTTGTGAAGGGTTGTTGATTGAACTATTGGTATGCAAATATACCATTTAAGCTTTGATACATAATTGATTCGATACAAGGCCAATTAAATTTATAGGTGGGTAAATAATATTTTTGATGCCTTCATTACCTCATCAAAAAGTATAATACTAATAAATAAATCCATATAGTAAAACATTTTAACATAAACATTAAACATCGATGTTGGCTAAAAAATAATTAGCACATCGTCAAAATAGTGATGTTCTTCAAAAGTACTATAAAAATATAACTTGATATGTTTTGTTCAATACCCGGATGTGAATTTCAAATACATAATATTCTACGTCTCAAATGTTTTCCATCTTAAATATCATCACTTGACCAAAATTAAAGGCAAATGTTTGATCAAGTAATTTGTCGATAAACATATTAATTGCCTAATGAGTGTAAACCAAACTCAATGTAGGCGCGTGTATAGCACGAAGCTGTTTATTATTTACATTTATTATAATTCTTAAATATAAAATATAAGCTGTGCCCCGCGATTTTACCCGCATTTATCTGTTTTTATTGGTCTTAGCGTAATGATATACAGTCTTCCTCCATAAATGGACTATCTAACTGTGAAATAATTTTTGAAATCGGTCAAATATTCCAGAAATAATCGTGTCTAAGCAAGCAAACAAATAAACAAATTCTTCAGCTGTATAATATTTTGATAGTGGTCTATGTATTCCAATCTTGGTTTTGACTTCAACTATCATCATTGCAAAACCTCTCTAAGCAATAAGTCACCGTTTAGAAAATTTACCGAAGGGTCTATGAAGCTCATAGTAATACGTTGACACAGATACGCTCATCACATTTGTACACAAAAGACTATTAACTTTACGATCCTGTACCACAGAATGTAAAGAAATTGCATTTGCTGAACCTTGTTTTACGATTGGAACACGGTAAACTGTGTGCTGTGTGAACCGTTTAGTTGTTTGATGTTTTAACCGCATTAGTAGCGATTTTGTTAGATTTAGAAGTCAATGATTGTTGCGGTACATATTGGTTTACATAAAATTAACTGTCTTGCTATAATGTGCAAAAAATTAATCATTTAAGGACTTGTGATGTATGGTTTAGTAAACATTTGCTAGAATAAATAAAGATGTATTATGCCAGAACACTTTGAGTTTAATAGTTTTCCTTCTTTCATTTAAACTTTTATAAGGTTGAAGATTATAGATATTCTCATTTACTTTCATTATTATCGCTTCTTTTATAAATCTACTAGCGGTCCGCCCCGGCTTCGTCCGTGGTACATATGAAAAATAGATCAGACTCACCCGATATGCACAGAAAATTTCATGAGAATCGGTCCACCCGTTTCGGGGGAGTATGCAGACTAACATTGTGACACGAGAATTTTATAATATATAAGGTTCTCCTTAATCGCTGGAGTAAATTACCATAGAACATATCTATCTTTAACATCATTATTCATAATTAATGTGGACTTTAGCCTTTCAAAACTTTTTTTCGCATGACGTAATGCGTCATTGCGCAGTATTTTATTACAGGAAGATAGCGAACTGAGAATCGCGGGAACTTAATCTTTCATGCTTGAATTATATCACATATCTAGTTAATTGATGAACTGTGACTGGGGAAATGTGTTTCCTTGTTTGTGTCAATTATATTATTGTTTAAGACTATTATATATAATAAAGTTTTTAAGGAAGAATTTTAAACTTGCTTGTTGTGTAAAGGTACACTAGTAAGTACTTGAAGTATCATGAGTCTTTGTTTAGTTGCAAGTAGATGATCAGGCTACTGTAATTTACAATTTTGCCGTTTATATGCAAATACATGCATGCTTTTAAACATATTGATTATTGACTAATAGTAGGTAGAATCTTCCTAAAGACAAAAATAATAAAAGAAACATTGCATAAAAAGAACATTAAATGCTAACAATCAGCTATCTTTATTGTTCTCGAAATATTTTATTAAAGGTCAGTTTTAAATCATAGTGGTTCAAAAGATCGATCTTTTATGATCATCTATAAAACAAGCTTGATAACAATCATTAATTTTAAATTAAAATTCATTGCAACTATTCAATAAAATATATATTTAAATTTCTACTAATTTCTGATATTAAAATGTATGAATTTGTCCTGTTTCTTTCTGTATCTGCATTCTGCAATACATTTATAATAACAGAATAATGCTTATATGATGAGTATAATATTTATTTATTTATTTATTTATTTCACCTTACCACCACCAATATAATATTACAATGTAACAATTTTAGTCTTTGAAATCATCAACATAGATTCGTAGGTATAAAAGGCACGAGATAAACTTTGTGACATACAAAATATGCTTGTTCTTAGAGTATAAATACTGAAATTACATACAAAAAAATACCATAAATTAATTAAATGCTTAACTCATACATAAATTAACTAAATACACTCTACTATAAAATTCTAAAAACTATCCACAACAATTTATTATTTAGTATATTTAGTATATTTATATTTATATATTTACCTCCAGACAATTTACAAACATCAATTAATCTATTTCAGTAAGACATAGTAATTATTACAAATAAACATAAATTACTTCCCTCCGTGCTAGTCGCTGACGCCACTGTGTTACAGTAGGGAAGTTTATTTTTATTTTATTTTTATTTATTTATTTTTTTTGCAAAGTTTACACTACGGTTTAAAGATATAAAACTTATGAGGATAAACAATAATTAGGTAACTTTAAGTAATACGTGTACTAAAAGGCACGAGCCACAAACAGTTTTTCTGTCTCGTTGTAGTCGAGGCTAAGCAGAAATTTATCCAAAGATTTACTGCAAAGGTATCTACTCATTTCTTTTATTTTAATTTTATTGTTAATATAATTATACAAATAGGGAGCAATATAATATGCAAAATTTTTCGCAAAACGAGTTTTACAACATTATGAAGTAATAAAGCAAGTAGCAACGTTATAATATTGCAATTCTTGCGGACCCAAAACGGAACCCTGTAGTATGCCAAGAACAATGCTTTCTATCTATTCATTATAGCTACATAAACCTCTACATATTTCATGTAAATTGAGCAACGAACATCCATTTTAATCAATTCATTCAATACACTTGCGAAAATGTGTTGTCAGTAAGAATTCACGATCGGTGAATGCAAAATATTTTTGACGAATTCGACAGCATTTAAGTCAAGTAGGTCAAAAGATGAATCTTGTTCGATAACCTTTTAAATATCGATAATGAGAAGGTATGCAACTGCAAACAATCGCTTATGAAGTTATATTTTAATTATTGTAACGATGGGTAGTTTCATTTAAGACTAATTAATTTCTTTGCCTTGAGATAATTTATCCTTATTATTATTTTCACTGCACTTTAAAAGGGAAAGCTATTGACTTAAAAATTAATATTCAATTCTTCAAACTTAAGGTTGTCAATAAGGACAGAGCAATAAATTACGTTTTTTCGTATTTTTACCTTAAAGATTGATCAATCCTTGCGTCACTGACTAGGTCAACAAAGCATTTGCTTAATTCAAAATTTGTATGCGACGCACCACGGAAGTTTTTACGTGCTTGGAATAAAACGTTATTTTAATATAATCTGATAAATTCACAAACATACAATTTGATTGGTATGTTAACAAATAATACGTTTAAAGCCCTTCGTTAGAGGCATCATTATTTTAGAAATTTGAAAACGCAATTTTATGTTGTTTACTACAATTATAACTTAATGGTTACATTTTTCTATATAAGGTTCGATATGACTGTATACGACAATATAAAGGTGACCGGAAAACTATAAACTGAAAATAATATAGCCTCTATTAAGGTCGATTTGAAGGAACAGGAAACTAATTGCGCTGTATAATAACCCAATGTCTAATCTATTAATGTTTGTATTTCAGCGAACACCGGATACGACTCTGATCGGGAAGAATGGAGGAGCCGGTCTCAGTTTTCGACGACGGCTTTTGATAGCCTGGCCAGGCCGACCAAAACAGCGATGGCACTCACTCTAAGGAAACCTCAAAGATTAGAACCCGTCCCACAATATTATCGACTCAGCAATGAAAGTAAAACAAAATTAACACCCCTACCTTTCCGACCTAACAATTTCCTCCCGAGGCAACCGAGACTACCGCGGCCGAATCCTGAAATAAAAAGAAACCTAACCACAGACCATCGGATGTATACGTCCCTGCAGAGTTTGGAAATTCCGAAAAAAATGAGTGAACCCAAAAAGAACGATGTAAGGAAGATGAATTACACCAATATATCAAATAAGATTACCGGTCTCACGAATAAGCTTAGAGATTTAGGGAATGGTAATACAATAGGAAGATTTAAAGCTCAATCTCACGGTGACGTTGCTAATTTGAAGCCAGTATTAAAGACAAATGGACACGATGGAGCAAAACGATCAGTTGTTAGGACTTGCAGTGCGGAACCACCAAAGAAAGTCACTTTCAGTGCATTTGCGACTGTTCAAGTAGTTTGAGGAATTAAAATTATGAATACCTAAAGCGCTACCGTATTTAAAGAGCTCATATTTATCGATACGGTATGCATGGTGGTACTTAAATGTAATTTAGATAAGCATATGAAAGCAGGTCGGGATGTTGTGTAAATATAAATAAAAGGATGTTTTTGCTCGTACTTATTAATTGTAACGCAATAAAACATTGGTTTAATATCGTTATGGTCGATTAAGTGTTATTGCAAGAACTGTAATATTTTATACAAGTGTATAATTATTAGAATTATAGTTATTGGAAATATAATGTGATTCGTATTGAAGCAAAAGATAAATAGTATGAATCGTGTTTCATTCAAGCTTGTATAAATTTTTGATGATTTATGAAAAATTGTACTTTAAATTTTGTTTTCTTCAAGTTAAGTCGATATTGTTGGAAAGAGATATTTGTAGAGTCGTATTAAGTTTGCACGAAATGTTTTCGCCATAGAATTTAGTCGTGGTAGGCTCCTAAAGTTTTAGTGTCATGGCTTTACCAAATATTTTGTAGTAATGAAATGCCACCAATCTTTGTGAGAGAGATTGTTGTAGGTCAGTTTCAGATGTACCTATGGAAATCTGAAATATTGTTATTTATTTATTCTTAAAGAATAATTATTATAAGCAGTAGTCTGTGTACTTACTGATAAGTTGAATAATCGTGTCGTAAGTAAGGCTGAAAAATGAAAGTATATTATACTTGGTTAAGGACTTGTTATGTTTTACGTAAAAATATTTGTATACTTAAGTTTTTTCGAATTCCTAGCTGATTTATAATGTTTAAATTTTTACGAATATTGATGATTCTGTTAACAGTAATGTCATTTTTTAAAGTTGAATTATGTTAGCACAAAAACTAATTAAAAATTCACGTTTGTTTCTAAAACATTACATATTTTATCGAAATAAAAAACATTTACGATATTAGAACAAGTAAAACAACTGAGGCAGTTAATTCAGATAGTTCTAATGGAATCAAAGTGAACACAAAACATAAAACATGAACATATAAAATCGACCTTTATGGTATTACTCTTAAGGTTCGAAATTGGTCACACTTGTGATTACTAGTCGACAAAATCTTTTAAAAATAAAGGAATTCCCATATTTTTTAATTCGATTTTCCTTTAATATTTTTCATTAAAATGTTGTATTTTAATCCTATTCATTTTATGTTAGATTTGTTTTTATTTAATTATTGACTATTTCTTCTATTTTAGTATAAATAATTTAAATTAATTTTTTATTATAAATACGTATTTTTTTTTCCTATATTAAGAATAATTGTATATATTTACAAAAATAATATATTCATTTAAATAATACTTGCATTATATACATATAGATACTTTATGTTTAAACTTTAAATTATGAAAGCGATATGTTTAGTTTTAGATTAATTATATAATTTCTACGTTTATTGTACTATCATATTGTATAAAGTGTAGATAGATCAAATTAATTATCTGTGAATTTAATATTATATTATTCACTAGAATTTGTATTCACTAAGAAAACCATTGTCACTAATGTAAGCTGTTTAGTGAATTTGTTTCAAAAATAAATAATGAATTGTTTATGATGTCTTGTAATTTATAACACAATCCACCATTTTACGGCGTTACCTCGCTCTGAGGCGTTCCATGTAAGGCTTGAAGTGCAAGCGAGAGCGCGGAACGAACGACAAAGAAGTACAATCGGACGTTGTCACGTTCAACTATCGTCAGTAAACTGACTTTACAGACAACCAATTTTTTTTAACACTCTTTCTCATACAAGATAATCCTTGTCGATATAAATTACATACACGTACGTCGTACATATACCCTTTAGCAGGGATAGTGTACTGGAATCTGTCCAGAATCCGTTGTTCCTGAGATTAGTGCGTTCAAACCAACGACGTCATATTGGTCCTTTTCAACTATAGTATAGTTTTTATAAACATTGGGAATAAACGAGGAAACCCGTCCCATAAATTCTAATCTCACACGTGTTCAAATAAATATTTAGATTTTTTTCACATTTTTTTTTCAACTTAAAGCATTATCAAAACCGCGAAGTTCAAGAACAAGGTGACCATTTATCGCACAATATACAATATCCATTGTTTGAGTAGATTTTTATCGCATGCGTTAAATTTTATAGATATTTCATTCTCGTCACTTGCGGTTTGGCTTCGAGCACATAAGGTATATTTTTTTGCACTTTAATAAATTAGGAATTAAATAAGTCTAGAATTTGCTAGAATAGGATCTCAATTTTGTTTTTAAAGATCAAATATCTTGAAGAATTAAATACGAGCTTTTGTTTTTTTAATTACAATAGGTAGGTAAGTAAGTACCTATTCTTGAAATATTTGATTGACAATAATTATATTAAAAATTGTCGCAAAAAATAATAGCGCAATAAATATTTATCAATTAAAAAAAAAATTCGCCGGAATAGCGAGCGATTTTTTACAAGTAAAATTTTAGTAATTTTTTAGATACATTTCTTATTTTTCTTCTTGACTAAATTATTTTATCCATGTATCCTCGAGAGTGGAAATACAATCACGAATGTTATTTATAATTTAGGATTAGGATTTTATATCATAGAATTTAAAACTTTAAGGAAAATAATTATTCATTACTGTAAGTACTTACCTAAAAGGAAGTTCGGAAAATTGGTGCTCATATTAAGTTTGCACTTTTATTGTCAATGAAAGGTATAGAAATTATACTCGAATGACGATATTCTACAATTTCGTCCGACACCTAATCATCAATCTCTATTATAAATGAAATGAAGTGATTGAAATAAATTTATTTGTCCATTTATGTTTTACAATTATACGACAGTGGGTCCCAAACTAAGTTAAATACTATAACTTCTTCAAATTCTTCTTTTATCTCTACGAAAAGCATTTAGTCCCGTAAGAAAAATATTTTCTTCATATATAAAATTTCAAATTGAAAGGCTCATGCACCTACCTTCTACTTTGGTTGGTTCTTTATTTTAGTAATATTATTTTGTCCCTTAGACAAACTGAAAGAATAGAATAAATTCGATCGCTCTGGCGGGTCAAGGGTGGCTGAGTTGGTCAAGCGTCCGCCCCGGATTGGCGTGAAAGGGTGCGGGTTCGTGTCCCGCCTCGTGATCGAATTTTTTCTATTGTTTATAAATTAATTTATTTTATTCTAGCAATCATGGCTTCTAGCGCATTTCAGTCCAGCAAAATTGTACCAGATGTTATCCCATCACCACCAGCAAAAACTATCACGGTAAGTTCACATATTTTATTTTACTCCTCTTTTTAATAATTTAATCGATAGCAAGAATGCTTAAAATGAAACTATGAATATTTCTATGAGTTTTCTCATTTTATTTTTCTTATTTTTAACGTAAATTCTTCAGATTTCTTTCATAAGATCGATCTCCTGGTAATAACGTACAATACATAAAAAAAAGAATAATCGAAATCGGTCCATTTGTTCACGCATGATCGACAAATGGAAGTAGGGATTCATTTTTATATTAGGCATATACTTTCCGCCCGCGGCTTCGCCCGCGTTTTCAAAGAAAATCCCGCATAGTTCCCGTTCCCGTGAGATTTCCGGGATAAAACCTATCCTATGTGTTAATCCAAGTTACCCTCTATATGTGTGCTAAATTTCATTGTAATCGGTTCAGTAGTATTTGCGTGAAAGAGTAACAAACACACATGTCCTCACATACATGTCCTCACAAACTGTCGCAATTATAATATTAGTGTAGGATTGAGAAAATAAATCGATATAGATATAGCATACGTGAAATGTCGTTTGGTAATAATTAATTTAATATTATAATAAAACGTAAGGGCAACTGAAAAAGGCAATGTAGGTTTAAACTAGAAACAATTGAAAATAAAACGCGCAATTGAAAACGCGTAAAAATTGATTAGTCTAACAGATTAGCATTATGATTATCCTAAAACAATTTTTTTTTACAAATGGGAATTTTGAGCACTATTAAGATTCTAATGATAAAATATGTGTCAGGCTATGATTGATTTATTCCGTTTTTCAATTTATTTATACTAATTGTGATAATAGAACACGATATTAAAATGCTTTGTCTTATCGTACATTGAGTTACGTAATTCATAAAAATTATATAGATTGTATGTTTGATCTTAAATTTATAGCATTGATAATTAATATGTTATGATGACATGGCAGTTATATATTTACTATTACGATATTATTTATCTTATCGTTTGAGTTGAAAAAATAATGATCGAACGTCTGAAAATTAAAAAACAATAATCTTAATCAGCGTAGGCTCGTAAATTGTAATCTCTAGTTAAGTGGATATATCCGGTTTTTTTATTATTTTTATCTGATAAATAATAGTTATATATAAGTTTTTGCTCCAACCTTTCATAAATAGAGCAATCGTATTTACATAAAAATAATTCCTGCTAGTTACTAAAAATCAATTTAAAATTATCCCGCTCTTTTACTATGGAAATAGAGAGCTTCTTCTATATTTATAACTAGCTTCCACCCACGACTTTGTATGTGCATCCCCGTTTTTCCCCATTTCCGCAAGAATTTCGGGAAATCCTTTCTTAGCGGATGCCCTACGTCCTAACATCTACCTGCATGCCAAATTTCAGCCCGATACGTCCAGTGGTTTGGGCTGTGCGTTGATAGATCACTATATCAGTCACCTTTGAGTTTTATATATATAGATTTTTCTATCATTGTGAATAGCATTAAATATTATTTATTAAAATTAGTCATGTATTTCGCTAATTTTAATAATAAATTAATGGTATTCACAATCTGGGATTGTATGATCAAGTATTAATCTTTGTTATTCAAACAAATAAACATTTCAGCTGAAGTACCAGAGTGGTGCAGAGGCGCAACTTGGTAACGAGCTGACTCCAACCCAAGTGAAGGATCAGCCTACAGTCTCGTACGAAGCAGACCCCAATGCGTACTACACCCTTGTATTTACAGGTAGGTAATAACAATTATCTCCTCACAGCATACTTGCATCCCGTAATGTAAGGTGAAAATCGATTTATCTATGCAGTTCTAACATTCCTTTTGATTGTAACTGGATGAAAAATAGTAAATGTTGGTTGTGAAATGCAGAGCTATAAAAGTGAAGTCCCTTGTCCCCTCGTGGGGTTAGGGGCAGATGCATTATACATCTGTTTCACTGATCGATTTTCTTTAGGGACAAGTAGATGATCAGCCTTCTGTGTCCTACCAGACCAAGACATTCTTTTTTCTTCGTCTCCACCGGGAATCGAACCCAGGACCCCTCGGTGTTACGTTCACGCATCAACCACTGTATCGAGGAGGCGGTGGAAATGTAGAGCTATGCTATATACCTATATGTTAAGGCAAAGACGGACAAACAGACGCTCTTTTTCTTTGCTAATAATAGGCAATATTATAAGATGCAAATAGAAAATAATATATTATATAATATATTAGTAATTCCTTCGTGATTTTGTATTTTATGTACCTAATTCACACGTATTCAAAATGACGTATCTAACTTTAAAAACATCTTAGCATATTTGATATCCCCTATTCTTTTGAATTCCATAAAAATAGCTGTCTAATTTCGTATTTTACACGGACACTTCAATAATGTAACTCACACACACGTAACTGCGTGAAACCTCATCAATATAAAGACAAACCAACGTCTATTCACTTCCAGACCCAGATAACTACGATGGCCCTGAACTAGTATACCGTGAATGGCACCATTGGTTAGTAGTGAACATTCCCGGCAGTGACGTAGCCTCTGGGGAGGTCCTCTCTGGTTACATCGGTTCTGGACCGCCAGAGGGCACCGGTATCCACCGATATGTCTACATTTTGTATAAGCAGCCGAAGAAATTGGTCTTCGATGAGAAGAGACTTAGTAACAAGTAAGTTTTAAGCTATTGCATAGCTTCTATCGCGGGCCTTGAGCGCGGCGACCGAATGTAAAAATTCAACCGGCATGGGCACACCGCACAGTGATGCGATGCTATGCATTTAGCTTTACCGCGGCAGTCCTCGAGTGCCACACGTATTTTTTTTACTTGTTGGTGGATACTATGACCATTATATTATCGTATTTGGTATAGAAGGAGCATTAGTACTGTTATAAATGAACAATATGCACCTGGCAATTATATTATCAACAAATATGTCCTCTTTCTTTAAATTGTACATCATAAATCTATTACAATATCATCAGTAAAAGTTTACTTCGCGCGGATAAACTGTTTGTCAAAAAATCCATTTATGTGGTATAAATTTCCGCTAATATTTATAATTTACTAGCGGTCCGCCCCGGCTTCGCCCGTGGTACATATTTACGTTTTCTCTACATAAAAACCATCCTCGTACTTCAAGGAATATAATAAAAAAAGAATTATCGAAATCGGTTCAGCCGTTCTCGAGTTATGCGCTTACCAACACATTTTGCGATTCATTTTTATATATAAGATAATACATTTCATTCTTATTATACAATAGGTAACAGAGTACCTAATAAACCTTCAACGTTCACAGATCCATAGATGGCAGAGCTGCGTTCTCGACCAAGAAATTCGCAGAGAAGTACAACCTGGGAACCCCAGTAGCTGGCAATTTCTACCGTGCTCAGTTTGACGACTACGTGCCTCTTCTGTATAAGAGCTTGGGAGCATAAATTTAGATATCTACTAAGAAAAGATTGAAGAAATTATATCATATTTATTGTATGTATTGTGGTTAGATAATCTCAATGTATATTTTTTTACAATCTAACGTCATGTAAATACTCGTAATTTTCTATGTATTTATTGAATTTATTTAAATATTTATTAATTTGTAATATGGTTGTGTTTTTTTTAAACCGTACCCCTTTAATTCGTGATCGATTTTATTAAGATTGTTTCATTAATTAATCACATGCTACTCTGGAAGCAGTGACAAATAAGAATAGAAGGAAAATGCATTCTGCTTTCTGAAAGAATTTTATTTTTCAACAACTAGTAACTACTTAATTGCGTATGTAAACGAAATATAAAAACTAAAATGTTCCAATCAATTTCATCCAATTTGTTTCAGTGGTTTAGAAGAAAAGAGACTGCAGACTTTCGCCTTTACAGTAGGAAATAATAGTGATAAGTTCAAAATACCTCAATGATTGTTAATAGTTTAAAGAATGGATCTTATTCTATTAATTACGTCACGTAGATTAATTCTGTTACTAAACAAATTTTCTTGGCGACTTTCACACATCGTATATTGAGCGAGGAAGAAATTTCCGGCCATGGGTCCTGTTAAGTTATATTCTTTGGCAAAATTGACGACGGAAAATCTTTCACGATTTTTGGCTAACCTGCAAAATGAAATTAAAATTAATTTTATTATTTCTGTTGCCGTTTATTGAAGAAATTCAATGTTCCGTATATTTCAGTACTTTGTAGTAATAAATATCTATGCTTTATTTTAAAGAATATTTCGCCCTAATTTATAATACATTTTATTGAATACTGAATGGTATCTGGTTAGTAATAACAGTTTTTCAATGTAGCCCAGTATTTTCAACTATATATAAAACTAAAACTAAAATAACATGCTAACTAGGTACTTACATAAACAGACTTGTTGTGTTAGGATTAATATTTCCCGATTGTCTATACACCAAGCTAACGTATCTATGGTACCCGCTGCCCGGCGTTGGCTGAGAAGCGACGTAGGGAACAACTATGTTCCCGCCCAGAAAATCGTCAAAAGGACAATTCAGGAATAGCCCTTGTATATACGCCCTTTTAGGATTTGAAGGCGAAGGCGCATCAATGTCTAAAAAAAAGATCATTTGGATTAGGCATAAAATATCATGAAATGTTTCTATAGAAATAAAAAAATCTATTGATACTTCGATTCATCATTAATATTAATTTTTAATATTGCCTACCTGCTAATAAAGAGTTTTATTATTATTATTATTTATTATTATTCATCAATAGGTTCAATATAATGATGAAAAATGTGCACAGAAAGTGTTTTTAATGTAGTATTGAAAAAATCATAGCAGTAAGCTAAGTACGTATTCCAATGAAAACAAGATATTATGTATGTGTTAATACATGTATCAATATAGTTAGGATAAATCAATATTTTATCTCACCCAGTAGGATTAAAGCATATCGTTGACCTTGAACTGCTTTCGGATACCTAACATATGTTTGTTCTCTCCCTGTGGGGTTGAAGGTCCTTGGAGGAGAAAACTTTGTTCCAAGTTGTATGTTCACTGAAGAATAACCAGCCTGGAAAAAAATATCAAATTACGTCAATCTCAATCGTTGCTCTATTTTAATGGTAGGCGATAAAATTTAATATTTCGTTTTAATACATTAATTAGTTTACAACATTTTTATCGGTAATGTACATAAATTATTGGGTTGTAAATTAATTTAACATATTATTGTTATCGGTGATTTATATTCTGTTGAAATAAATGTTTAAATAGATACCACTTATAGAAGAGTAAAAACTGGAATTGTGTGAAATTTGGACATGGAGTAACTGAATTGTATATTTACCTCCAATAAATCCTGCGGAGGGACGGGTAGATAATCTTTTACTATTTTATACTTGATGAAAGCCATAGGAACGCTTAAATTATATGATGGTTGTACTGCATCTCCTATTTTATAGCACCCATCGGAAGCGTACACAGAGCTTAATGCTATTGAAATAACTGTTAACAATAATAACATGTTGAGGAGGCTGTAAAAGATTAAAATATAATTAATAAAAAACAATCAAAACACTATTAAAGGGCTGTATTCATGCTTATAATCTTGTGCTTACAGGAAATAGTAAGATGAAAAATTGACTACACAGACGCATTTTAAAATTTTAATTTAGAGAGCAGAAATTAACAAAACCAAATCATTTTCGTTTGTATTGCAAGGAAGTTAAATAAATAATTATTTTTAAAGTCTTTTGATAAACAATGAAGGATTTACTCGATTTTATCTCAACGAAGTGAGATGCTTCGGTGGCTCTTTTCCTATTGTATAAAAAATAGGTTAGGTGCTATTTTTTCAGATGTAATTTCTCTCTAAGTATCCATGGAAAGCTCTTTCATATGCATGTTGTTTTTTAAACTGTTTTCGAGAAAGCTTGTGTTAAACATGCATGGAGTTACATAATATAACTAGAATACTTTTAGTCTTGATAATTATTAATTATAGTAGACTTAAAAAATCTGTTTAAGAAAAGGGAGAGCATTTTCAGGAATATATCAGGGTTTTATATTCCGGGGGCTGAGGCATTAATCTTAATGAAACACTAATTTTCGTAATGCAAATGTTTCCTATAACCTTAAAAAAATTAACTAATAAATTGCATGCTACCTACGACTTCAAATCTCAAGTTTATGTAGGTATTATCTAATCCTAAAATTAATATCCTCAACATGGACCACCGTAGGCGTTTACATCTTGCATCTCTTCTCTTCGATGTGAATAGTACCAAAGCCCCAGCGTATCTTTATAGTAAGCTGACATGGATGGGAAGTGCGAAGGGCATGACTACTAGGGCGACCCTCGTCAAACTGGCAGTACAGTCATGGTCAAGGGGTTAAAGATAAAAAGCCATTGACTTACCTTGTCAAGCAGAAAATAATATAATGGGAAGAAGTTGTATGATCGGCTCTCTCTTAAACAATAATATATGAAACAATTTTTTATGGCTTTTATACGTGTTATCATAATAGTATTCATTAAAAAAGAACCAATTATACAATCTAATACAGAACTAATTTTAAAATAGACAAATAGCGAATGCAGAAGCAATAACTATGTATTTTTACACATAGATATAATTAATTTATTAAATTAGATAATAAATACATTTATTATAAAGTAATTGAGCGATAGTCTTTGAGTTTTTTTAGAGTAATTTCAATCGAAGGAGACTTTGAAGTTGGAGGGTAAAATACGCCCTTACTTTTTAGGGTTACGTATCGAAAGGGTAAAACGGAACTTTATTACTGAGCCTGGCTGGCTTTAAACTTTTCTGTTTGTCTATCTGTCCGTCTGACAACAGGTTGTATCACACGAAACGAGATAGTAAAACATTTTAAAAAATCAGTGATGATATTGCCGCTATAAGAACAATAACTGAAAACAGAATATAGAGGTAGTAAATATTTAAGGGTGCAAAAATACCGCAGATATCTACGGAATCTATCAGAAGTATAAAACAAGATGTATTTTATTTTAAAATTATTATTAATACCATAATATCTATTAAGAAATTAAAAGAGGTCATTAAAAAATATTTGCATTGAAAACTAGTGTCGCCAGACCGACTCGCAGTTATTCAATTTTAAATATTAAATAATATTATATCTGCCATAATATTTCGTCATATCTTTAAAGATATTTGGCATAACTATACTAAAAGGAAATTATACCACAATTATGAATATTGTCAAGAAAAATACTCTAAGATCCCTGAAACATTGGCACCACGAACTCGCTTTTATTGCACGCCTCATAAGCGAAGCGTTGAGGTGGGTACTACTG
>CAJQZN010031007.1:1208-17850 GCA_907164685.1 Colias eurytheme | reverse complement strand
AGAGGTGCCCCCAACATCATGAACTTTCAGAAATTCAAAAAATTTAGTCGAAAATCATTAAAGTTTAATTTTGACAAATTAACTCTAAATTAGATTCTGTGTTATCTCGTTGGTTGCCAACGGGAAGACACAGAATACATAATATTTCAATATATAAAAAAGTGGCTATCGCTGGCTACCAGTGGCTCTGGTCGGTGGCCCGTTTGCGCCGACTCTTATTGTAGGAAACGTTATTTTGAACAGTGCCGTTAAGGAAATAACACTTATGTTAGTAATATTTCTTAATTATATTTAATGCGTAAATACAATTAAGATCATAATTTAATATTTTTGATGTGAGTTCTATCTATAATTTCGCTTTGTTACAGTAAAGTGTTGGAAGTCAAAATACGACAAACGACATGTTGTCCTGTATTTTGTTTGCCAGAGAAGTACCCAGTGTCTCAATTACCAACTTATACTGATGCTAAGAAACTATTACTTATTTATTAGATATGAATTTAAACCTGATAAAATAACAAAATTCATGATTTATCCGAAAGATTAGCTACGGAAATGTTTGATGTGTGGCGAAAAGCATCGCTTCCCACTATTAGCTTTAATAGAGTACTACTTACAACTTATTCGACACACCATATTCGATGAATATAGACGCTTATTAAAACCTTATGAAGACCGACAAACTAACAAAAAAGAACAAGAAAAGATAACTGAAGTATTTTGTCACTCAGTACCAAAGGTTATTTGATATTTGAAGTTGCAAATGCATTTTTTGTAATTCTTTTGTACTTGCTCAAAAGATTATACCAACTTAACTATGTGGCAAGAATTTAAGAAAACTGAGCCTCTGACTTATCCGAAGAAACCTTAAAAGACATCGTGAAAAGCGGTTTGACTACGTTTCAGAATATCAAAGATTTTCTATGCCTTGCCCAGGCCGTAAAGCATATTATCAAATTGGTGACATAAGCTTCAAGTGCAGTTTGCTGAGAAAGTAAACAAAATGATTTTATAATGGCAAGAGCATCAGAATCACGACTGCTAATGCCTAATTTTGAAAAACAGTCAGAAATTAATGACGCACATAGTATATACATATTATGACAGAGGTTAAGCTTAAATAACTTGAAAAATAAATAACATGATCTCGCCCACGTGTTGGTGTTTTAAAAAATTCAATCAAAAACTGAGGTTAACTTTAAATACAATTTTAGAAAACAAATACCACAATCAACATTCAAGTATTAGAAAAAATTGATACCATAATTCCACCCACGTGTTAGTGTATTGAAAAATACAATCAAAAAGTGAGGTTAATCATAAATAACTTAGAAAAATAAATACCATTATTACACCTAAGTATTAGAAAAATAGATGTAATTACTTATTTACTTTATTTAGAAATTCACTGGAATTAGAATTAAAACAAACCCTTTGATTTTGCTGATCACTTTAATATAACATGTATAATGTATATAGTCACGAGTACGGCGTAACGCAAAAATGTCACGAGTACGGCGTAACGCAAAAATGTCACGCGCGCGGCGTAACGCAAAAATGTTACACAAAATTTTTGTCCACCCCCGATAAAGAAGTTTCACTTCAAAAAAAAACAGCGTTATCTATACTAATATTATAATCTATACTAATATTATAAAGCTGAAGATATTGTTTGTTTGAACGCGCTAATCTCAAGAACTACTGGTCCGATTTAAAAAGTTCTTTCGGTGTTAGATAGCCCATTTATCGAGGAAGGCTATAGGCTGTATATCATTACGCTTAGATTAACAGGAGCGGAGCCACGCGGGTGAAACCGCGAGGCAACCGCAAGCGCAGCTAGTACTAAATAATTACTAATTTCTGATATTTTCATACCTCTATAATATCATTTTCATTAATGAAATACGTTAAAACAACTAATCAGGCTATTATTTAGTGTATCACAAAGAAGTTTGTTATACCTACATATAATAGACTTGAAGGCCATAAAAATACTGTGATTAAAAAATAAATCAAAGTTTGCGAAAAAATCATATTTTTCTAATTTTCAATTGGGTTGGGGCACCTCAAAACATCAAGACAGGTAAACAATATTTTGTATGCTGAATTCACTCATTAAAAGGCACCTTTCTGTCGCTATGCCTTTTGAAAAAAACAAAAAAAAAATTCTTTCATACATTATCACTCCACCCTAATACTCATTTACTGAACATAAATCAAGGAATATTTCACTTTATTGTTGTGGGAATAAATGGCAAATTGGCACACATTATTTGGCAACTTTTTATGACCTAGGTCATATCCATTACTTAATTCTTGGTGTTAAAAGGCAGGCTTCAAAGTGTTCAATAAAAATAATATATTATCTAACATGCTATCTATTTTAGTAACGAAAGGATGCGATAAATTATTGTAATTATTATTCAAAACACAGTTCAAACAACGAAATTATAGGTGTTAAAGGCGGTGATAAATCATCACCTAGAAAGATGATAGAAATCGGTTCAGAACAAAAAAACTACGAGCTTTTATTTGAAGTGAAACTTCTTTAGGCACGTTGAGACTTGAGAGTTAAATTTCAAAGTCGCGTTATGGCAAAACCATCACGGAGTGGAGTGAGGTGACGATTTTGGTACCTAATCTTTCAATCTCGCCAAAGAAGTTTCACTTCTGACGCATGTGCTCTTTTTTGAATTTATAGACATAGTTATATGTTGAATAATATGCAATATATTCATAATTCGATGTGTAATATTATATCATACGTAATAGTAGCCAATCTAACGTATGTCCTTTCCAATATAGATAAGTTGAACACTAATCGGTGCATGCGGTCAACAACTAAATTAATAACAAGCTCCAACAAAGCGGAAAATCTATGATAATGTAATTAACAAAACCACCTGACCGGCAATCCATCTTCATTATTTATCGATTTCATGATTCCACAGCCAAAGTTTACTGGTATCCATTAGCGGATATGAAATGATAAAGGTTTAAAAAGATAGCCGATAATTTAATATATTATCTGTGGAAAAAGGATGGCGAGCTTAAAGGACTTTGTTGCGTAAAATATATTATCATTTTTGTTAATATACTCTTGGTAACTAATTCAAGGATGCGATATAATTTAATAATAATCAGCCCAAATTATGATTTGTCAAAATTTTGGAGGGAGAAAAAAAATTCACGCTGAAATTGAGAATAGCCATTTTTAAATGACGAAACAATTTTATATCTGCAAATGGTAGAATTTTACGAAATATAACTTAATATAATAAAGCTTAGAGTATATTATATTACAGTAGTATAAATACTCGTAAGTAATATAGCCTTTTTCAATGATAAACATAACGGTTTATATTTGTAGATAATAATCACAATAATAATTAAACAAATTCGCATGACACTTCAGTCCAGTCAAATAAATACCTTGCAATGAATGTAGACAACAAGTGAGACATTTTAACATTTAATAAATTCCAAAGGTTTGCCTTAAAAGATGTTTTAGCATAATCCAGTGGTTCTAATGAATACATACGACTCTTTGATAACCTCTTACGGTAGGGACGCTGCAAATTGGCTTGGGTACACATTTCTCTGTCCGTATTATTTCATATTGTGTCATATTGTTAGATTTTAATGTTAATTAATATTTTCTTTGATGGAAAGGCTAATAAAATTAATTATTTCGTATTATTTACTAAACTTATTTTGGAAAAGCTCATACCCTAAACCTAAGCCATAACACACTACTTATAAAAAAATGTTGTGACAAACAAATTTTAGTACCTACCTTTAGGTACATGTGTATTTTTTTATCGAAATGTACTTGAATAAACTGTTTTATCAATAGGAATAAAAAAATTTCTAGACATTTCGACTTGTAAGAAAAGCCAGCAGAGCTTTGCCAACTTTTCAAATCTAAGCTTTAGTTAGGTGATTGCATTAGCTCTAAATTGAGACATTTACATGTATTGTCAGTAAATGGCCAATTTGTTCCGTTACTTTGAAAGTAAACGGGCGGTCCGAACGCGGCGACTTTTACGCTGCATCAAGCTTGTGAAAATTAAAGCCTAAACCTAAAGGTAAGCTTTTGCGAATAACCTAATCTAGCTATTTTCTATATTATCCATGTCAAATATTATAATTAAATTATAATCACGCTGGGCAGAGGGCCCTCAAATCCTAACATTACAAACACACTTGTCGCTTTCTATTTTATTTTTTACGTTCCTAGTTTTTTCCTTTGGTGAAAATTTCCCTGAATGTCTTCATTTTTCATATTTATTTTAGCAAATTCATGATGTAAAGATGAACTTTAAAGCGCAATACACATTGAGCCCGCCGGGCCGCCGACAAAGCCCGGCGACACAACCCGGCGGCCTGTATGAAAAGAATCATGTCGGCAACATGCGCCCGCGCGTGTTGCCCGCCGACATGTTGGCGGCTTGGGTACGCCTGCGCTCAGTTGCCCGGCGACGCTCGACCTGTAGTGACATGCTTGTATTTTTTACGACATGGAGTGGGACGACGAAAAATGTCTTACGTTAATTAATCTTTATCATGAGAAGGAGGTATTGTGGAATCCAAAACCACACAACCTTTATCGACACACGGCAATCACTGACTGCCTCTCATCTCAAGCCGCCGACATGCCGCCGACCAAATTTTCCGACTTGTAATAAGCGAAGCCGCCAACTAGACCGCCGACAAAAAGTTGCCGACATATGTCGGCGGCCCGGCGGGCTCAATGTGTATTGCGCTTAATACTGCTCTACTACATTAATATTCTACAGTCATATTACTTGAATTTTTTAGGCTTTACCCGCCCAAAAGACGCCCGTCTGCACTACCCGAACGACAATAACAACATGTGACGTAAAGTAAGAGCCGTCGCCCACTCGATGGCGTCTGATTTATTGCAAATGGCGAAAGCGAAAACGCTCGTAAACGCGTATTCCCCGCCAAACCTTTATGGCGTTTTGTTCGTATTGCCACGCGTAAATAAAATAGTCCATTAGATGAGATGCGTTTTGGTAGAAAACATTCGTAGCTTATTATTGTTGGCAACACAATTAATTATCTGTGGTAGCTGTCAATCATATTTGTGATGAATGGATGACCAAACTATTATAGATGTAGGTACCTATAGCAAAATTGAATTGAAGCTTATGAGAAAAAATCATTTTGTTATTACGTTATGCATTACATAATAAGATAGCTTTCAATAATGGTCCTTTGAACCGGATAATATGCTAACGACCTATGAATTCAGTATTCAGGTGTAAATACATATTATAGTTAATTACCCTCTTCATTTACAATAATATCTTGAGCCTTCCACGGGAAATGCCAAAATATGCAATACGTCGGCATTGACTCATTAGTTTGACTTTCTAACAGTTCTAAGTGATTCCATTAGTTCTAGAATATTTATTACAACTTGAAATGTATTTATGAAAAATAAAATTGCTAGATAGACCAATAAATTAAATAAATTTAAAAAATTTATGTGTACCCACACATAAAAAGCAACCACAGTAAATAGATATGAATCACACAAAGTTACAAATATTTAAATAATATTAAGGAATTCAGTATTCAGTTGTTTAATTGGTAGATCGATAAGCAATTTAGTAAGCAATTAGTAAACGTAAAATAAAATTGGAAACAAATCCTACACAATTTTAGTTCAGCAGTACCTAGTTAATAGTTATACCTTTTATTTTTTAAAGTGGGGAAATCTTCCAAAGATACCCACGGCCCCAGGGAAAGGAGCCGTGGGTTATGTCGGATTCTTACCGACTAAAACCCCACTGTGTTCCGCCGAGCCGCTTTTATGATGGGGCCGCGGGTATATTTTAGTTAATAGTTATACCTACACTAAACTAGGTTTTTCCAAACTGATATTCCAAAAGTGCTTGATTCATTAAATATACGGGAGATAATTTAAGATTTCTATGATGGCTTATATAAATGTAATTTTTTTAAATTGCATATAAAATTGTTATGTATCTAAAATTAAAATGGCGACTACCATCGCTTTTGACAGTTGTCTCAGTTCAAATACAATGCTTTGATATCAACCATATTTATTATAAATCCCTGTAAAACCCCGTCCTTCTTTCCAGTGTTTCCTTGCAGGATACTTAGGAAGTAAGTCTTATTGAGAGTCCCTGTAAAACCCTTATGATTAACGTGCACTTTTCAGCAGTTACCTTCACGAAGAATGCGCAATCCTAATACTAATGAACGTCAAAGCGATAAATCCCCGCTAGTACCTATGACAAAGCAGAAGCGGAGTCGTGCCGGACCGTCCGACGGTATCACGTGTGTGCCGATTTATGGAACTTGACGGAAGGATGCATTATGATGAGCTGGTACTCGGTAGTATACACAGTACCATTTTAAGTGTCAAACACTCTTAAAATGGGAGGTTAGTACTGCGTTATTGGTGTGATAGTGTAATTGGAGTATTCACGCACAAACATGATTTCCAGACGATAAAGAATTTTCTGGAAATTTAATTACATGATTCGGAAATCACTTACATAATATAAAGTTTTTTAACTAAGGGCCGATTTTTCAATGCTTGGATAAAACTTATCCGCCCAATAAAGTATTGCACGATAATATTTAAATGTCACGTAAACTGTCAAATACGGGCAATTAGAATACGTTTTTAAAATGGTAGTTTTATACATTATTCGACGATTAAATTTTAACCAAGGATTGAAAAATCAGCCCTAAGAAGAATAAGGGAAATGGAAGAATGGAAGGGAAGTGAATTTTAATCAACACTTGTCCATTACTCAAAAGAACGTATTCTTAGCATTATTCAACGAACGAAACTTTTTTCGTTCAAAATCATCGAGCTAAAATTTAATAGTAATCCCATTCAAAATTCAAATTCCCATACCAGCGCAAAATAAAGCCTAAAATGGTAAAACGGTACCCGTATCTCGAACATGAGTCGTCGCTCGTGGGAGCGGACCGATGTGTGACGTCACGAGCGCGCCACACGCCTAGCCTACATACGTGTAATTACGGGCCGACACTGAAACGTGCGACGTCAAAACTGAACGGTTGTTTCGGCTTAGCTTATTTTTGTAATGATAAACTTCGTACTCTCGTGAATGTTTGCATAAGGTAACATTAGCTAAACATTAGTAAGCAATCCCCCTTTAATAAAAGACCGCTAGGCAACTGGAGTTTTAGTTTACATTTTGTAATTACAATTTATTCATAAAATAGATAATAAATTATTGTATATTCTATTTCCCTTTGTTTACACAATATATTTAATGTTTTTAATATATCTTTATCTTATTACAGTGCGTCTACTAGGTACGCATAGCATCTTACCTACTGAACATCGGATGATACTTTAAGGCTCCTTCTTTTAAAAATATTAAAAGTAGCGGATCAAAAATTAAATAATTTGCAATATAAATCTGAAAGGAAACGAGTTTATAAATAGAAAAAAAAAATACAGTCATAGTTTTTAAAATATTTTATTATTTTTAGCATTTTTTTATTCATGCAATTCACAAAGTGCATGCGCTAAGTACTAGGTTGTCATAAATATCAGGAGTTGCGCAAGCGTCCATCCCATCGATCACGATCGCACGGTCCCTCCCTGGGCCATTGACAAATACCACAGGGGACACGCTGTAGCGCGAATTTGACCTTGCGGATGGTGTTATGCAAGAGATAAGTGGTAGATTTCCTTGTGTTTATCAATTTTTTATAACACAGTTTTTTTGCATGCCAGGGTGATTTGTATAACGAAATAATTCTTAACTAAGTATAAAATATAAACTATAAATCAAATAGTATTGTTTGCGCTCGTTCTAATGAAACAACATTTCCTAGAGATATTTAAGGTCTCATTATAAACGTATTTGATACTAAGTACATAATATGATTGATATTTCATAGGCACATAAAAACCACTAATTTCTGCTATTAAAATAAACATGAATAAAACAATTGCTGTATTGATGTGTTATTACTATAACAATTCATCATAATCCAAACACTATGAGCCAATTTTTTCACACCATAGATACTGTCGCCCTCCTACATAAACCGACCTAGTAATGTAGATCATCGTTCGAAAGTGTTTGATTGACAGCCCAACACAACAACAATAAGCGGTAAACAATTATTCGATCGAAATTATTGCCATAATCGCATCTCGCAATAACGAATACATTTATATATTTATAACAGTGTAAAGGTCGCACACTTTTGACTTTGTTTTGATGCCATTGTTTGATAGCTGTGATCTATGGCGTCATTCTTAGCGCTAAATAGACAGAATATTGCAACTGTTACAAAAATACTGTGAGTTTTAAACCTTACGTAATTCTTCAATTGTTTTTTTTTTCTTAATACAAGCAGCTAGTCATGTCATAATATTTCATATATTATGTACCTAGTATAGCTTCCGAGGTACAAAATCCTGCAATATTGCTATATTGAATTTTCTCCCTATTTCCACTATGTGTGTTAGTCGGATAATTATGTACTTTGCTACACCGATACAATTTTATACAGAATCATTTCGATCTTTGATTGCCATCTCAACTAAAACGATCAGTGTCCTAAAATTACGTGTCAATTTCATAATGGTTTTCCATTTCTTATACTTCAATTATTTATGAAATAACTACACAAATCTAAAGGCTATTTATTCTACCTTACAAGGAATACGTTCGACTAAGCAATTGACACAGTTTAACTAAAAGCCAGAACAGAATTTCAAGGCTCAAAGTTTAACCATACCAGGGTAACAAGAAAACCGAGAGTGAATCTTACAGATGGCCGTCGTTATGAGTTGCACGAACACGACACACGATCACGAATTGCTGACAAATATTTACAAATATACTAGAGGCTATGTAAATGTATTTAAATTATGGAAATTCGCCTTAATGTAAGCTAATTTTGGCATTTTTCAAGGTTCGTGACTAGTGGTTCTTAAATACCGCGGTTAGGGGCAGAAGGTTCCGTGTTATGGCATTTAATGATTTCGATGTTAGTAGCAAGTATCCAATAAATTCTGATTTAATTAGCCACTGAATGAAAAGTAAAGTAAATCTAGACTCTTGCTATACTAATAAAGACTGCATTTGCTACCGTTGCCATACCATAATCATTATTGAAGATCAAATCGTACTCGAAGAATACGGTTTCAAAGAGAGGTGTAATTTCCTTCTTGTTAGTAAGGCTAGAGGCCCATCCTATAAGAAGTCGTACTACGACTTCTTATAGGATGGAATGGGTCCATAGTTCGCGCAAATTTACTTTTCTATACTTTGGACGCTCAGATCAACTTTAATTATTAGAAGTTTAGTGTAAATCCTCAATCAATTGTAAAGATTTACTGCTTAAAATAATTACCTATTATCTTTATCAATAGCTAAAATTACGATTGGTTCTTACAGAAAGTAATGTATAATATTTGTACTTACTACATGTAATCTGTATCGCTTTGAATCGATATAGATATGTTAATCTGCATATTTGAAATTGTATGCAGAAATTCAAAAAATCCCCTTGGATGGTACAGCACAGAGTTAGGAGTACATTCAGGGCCATTTGCGACACAAAGCAAATGCCAAAATAAGGTTAAAGGTAATAATTGTTGGATGCAAGACTTTTGGCATTCCCGGCCATTTTGATTTATGCAGGAATTCGCTGATGTTATGGCTTGATAGATGCGAAGTGTTGAACAATGGACTGTAAGGTCATAAGTTTAAACCAAATTACTTTTATTCTCGTTTTATACATCTTGATTCGCAATGTTTTAGTCTAGTTCGTGATCTGTTAAAATTAAGCTGTAAAATAGCCTTGTTGCTCCGGAATCAACAATTCTCTGAAAAGATCAAAAAGTTCTTAAAGAGCCAATACAGGATATTTATTATGGCCGAAAAGATTTTTTTCCTAAAGGACATAAATTACTATAAGAAACAATTAAGTGAAAATGTATAATTAAGAGTTTGTTATCACCATGAAAACGATAATCGAGCTTCTTTGTTAATCGATATAAAATTTTGTAAAATCTGTAAAAAGTAAAAGAAAACATATCTATATAAAATGCTATGTTTCAAATACTTTTGATCACAAATGTCTACACAAAAAATCATACAACATTTCGAAACAAAAGTGATTTCACTCCGTAAAAATGGAGCCATTACTCTAGTATCGCTATTGAAAAATGTATTCAAAAGGTGTTTCAGCATTAGAAAAAATTGCACTAATGGTTATGGGTTTATTAATAAACTTTGTCCTACTTATACGGTTGGAACATGTGATGTGGCGCACTGGGTCACTGAATCGAGTCGCTATAGGAAAGCATAAGGCGCGGGACATATACAAGCGGCGCGGCGCGCCGCGGGCGCGCTGCCGGCGTGCATCGGGTGCGCTATTGGCATTTTGTATGAAATAATTTTGGAAAGGCGCAACCTTGGCGCAACCTTGGCACAACCGTGGCGTGCCGTCTCGACGCCTGTCCAAAATTCTTTCATACAAAATGTATAAGAAGGACGTGGTGCAAAACAGATTCAAGAGGTGCGCTTATGGCACGCCCGCGCCCGCGCCGCTTGTGTTTGACCCGCGCCTTAGCCTACGATCATTGTTCTTTCTGTATCTTCTAATTTCTAAACTGAACATCACTAATAATAATCAATGAGGTATATCCGAAATGAGAATGAGAACACTAGGCGCGTTTTTTAGGGACGATAATGATAATAATATAAATTTACAAAAATTGGACTACATGCATAGTGGGTTCTTTTGTTAGTTATTAAATTGTGATTTGAATATAATTGATTGAAATGTGTACTAATAACAAAATTAATTGATAAAGCTTTCAAAAAGAAGTTTAAAACTTAATTACTTAATGTCTATTATTTGGTACTTGATTCGATAATTATTGAAGTTCAAGAAATAACAATTCCAATAATACCTACTCCTATACTTCAGAAGAAGAAAGAAGAAAGATCACTTTCTCTTTTTCTATATAATTTATAATTAGTCGCAATACTTGAAGACGACTTATAATGTAAACATATATGTTTTTCCAAAGCAGCAAGCCAAATAAAACGTAAATTCCCATATTTTCTACACAGCAAAAAATCATTTCCCGTAACAAATCCCCACGATTTTGCAAACTAACCGAACAGCAGTTTGAACTGTCCGCGTTCATTGAGCGCTTCCCATGACATTATCCACCTAACAAATTTACACCCACCTTATCATTACCGCGGCTCCAATGAAAAATCAACTCTATTTGTACCGATCAAGATGCATTTTCGATCGTACCCGCTATCAGTTTATAAGATCTTTCGAATGGACACTAAAATAGCGCATTTGAGGCACCGATGGCCCCAGAGATGGACCTCGCGTTTTATTTCCACCAAGGAAGACACGACTTCAGTACGATGCATGGAAAATATTGCTCTAAGTCCGTTCAACCGTATTTCACTGGGGTCGGTTAGGTCGCCAGCGCGGACATTATTAAACTGTTACTCTTCGTAGTCGTGAGACGTGACTTATGCAGATGTTTAAGTAGTGGTTTGACTGATAGTTTCACGTGTATGCAGTGGTCGTTCTCATGTGAATCTGCCTGGCACGATTCGCGATGGGGAAATTAGTTGGAAAGTTTTGTTATGACCGAGAGGGATTGGTGAACGGCTGCTCTAACGCCTTCCTGCTTCGTTGTTATGTATTCCTGTTAATTATTCTTCTCGAAACATGTACACTACCTATCTATATTATGATTAATTATGGTCAACTTGTTAATTTTCGGATATAGCGATTTTTGATGTCGTAATATTTGTACCAAAGTAGATTTTCTTATTATGATTGCGGAAGTTATTCACCTTATTTTACTTTTGACACACTTTAAACAGATTTTTTTGTATAAAATAAAATTACCTTATAACTCATATACCTAATATCATATAACACAATATATTATGATAAAGAAAAATAAACAAGAAATGTCCTCATCTCACTTTCACAACCACAAAGAAAAAATCAATCAAAACTAAATTAAATGGGTTAATTGCGTAAAACTCTCACAAACGTCATATAATCCATTAGAAGAAATTACCTAACTAGCCTTCCGTACTTCACAAAACCAATCAGCTTATATCAGCCAGTTTAAACACGCTATTAACACTTTTTTCGAGTAAATCAGGAAGCTAAGTGTAACTGTAAAAGGCGAAATGTGGGAAAATCGTCTGGAACAATGGAGAGATGGTTGTTTTTTCGGTTGGAAGAGCGTTCGTCGATGATAATTATGCGCGTAGCTTATATGCGATATGAAACTGTGGAGTTGCACCATTTGTGGTAAACGCAGGTTAATTAAATTAAACTCAGTTTAATTTAATTGTATGCATAGAAAATGAGCACGATACATCAATCAAACGGGAAAATCCGTTATATGACATAATATAAACATGTGTATTATTTTTTTTAACGTATTATAATTTCTAACATCAGTAGAAATTAGTTGCTAATATA
The DNA here is from genome assembly GCA_907164685.1 of Colias eurytheme. Taxonomy (NCBI): domain Eukaryota; kingdom Metazoa; phylum Arthropoda; class Insecta; order Lepidoptera; family Pieridae; genus Colias; species Colias eurytheme. Next base: position 5,310 of record CAJQZN010031007.1, on the reverse strand, counting down.
AAAATGTTTGTATTTGGATAGATTTTCTAAAATCAAGTAAAAGATATACGATCAAATAACTCTTACATTCGAAGCTTTAACTTTTTATCAATTCACGGCTCAGCAAATAAACATTAACAACTCCTCATCATCAATTCTAAACCGCGTTTAAACCACGTCAATAAACCGCCGTTAACTCACGTTCACCTCCATTGCACCAACCGTCGTCCCCATAAGTTTTTCACGAGGAAAAGCGCACACAATACACAGCAAGAAGTTGGGAAAGCGGCGTGTTATGGACTGGACAGTTATTGTGTATCTTCCTCATTCCACGGTGGTTAATTGAACTGGTTAACGCGGTTTTGCCCTTTGTTCCGTTCCTTTAAACTACCGTTAGGAATAATTGATTGTTAGACGTTTATTGATTATGTTAAAACCCGCGTTGATTGTTGATTGTTTATTCTCAGTAGACATGTTTTGTGTATTTTATTGTTGATTCCAATTACTGGTATATACCTATGCAGCTATATGAAATAAATATAGTTGGTACTTGGACTTGTCTGTTGCTCATGAGAATTCTAAGCATACACTTTAGTTTGATTTTGTATGGCTTGTCGTATTATTATAGTGATGAAGTCAATTTGACTTTTCAATTCATTGATACTCAATTTCTTATGAATAACATCTAAAATGAATAAAAGCATTAATATAATACTAACATAGCTTATCTAATACAATTACTTATCGACGACATGAGCATGTTCTAATATTCACTGACTGACCAATTTCTCATATACGAAAATCCTCAAAAACAGTAACATTTACCTCTTAACGTAAAACAAACTCTATTGAACAGTCCATTAGTGGAAGCTATTCTCACCTCAACGAAAAATCCCTTTAATTGGTCCCTTGTCCTGCCCGCGCACGACTGAAACAAATTGACATTAATAAACACGTTTAGTTTGATTTGTGGCCCGGCTCTCGACATGCGACGGCTTCATCCAATTTAATTCACACTAGCCGCTAATAGTGTCGTTTAAATGCTTTGGCGGGGTATTTGTAGGATGGTCATTAACTTTGAACTGATTTTACAGGATGGTCATTTCGGTTCCATCTTGGGGTGCGTTGGAATGAATTTACATGAACTGATTAGTCATGAAGATAAGCTAAGCAGAAAAACAAAATTACGCTGATTTAAATAAAATATTATTGTGGTATTTCTAATCCTTCAAAATGCACTTTTAATGTTTTGAAATTTATTTTAAACTCTACCGTCTGAGCTGCGAGAAATGATGACCAAAATATTTATTAATATGTATTTAATGTTTATATATTGGCAAAAGTAAATGTGGTATAATAATATAACGAGTAGGTAACAACATATAGAGTCCTGAGATAGAGCCATACTCAGGAGTCAAACGCTTAATATTTGTCTGCACAGCAAAATAAAATTGCACCTACCTAAACAGCTAACCCATGTTTTTTATTTTAAGTCCATCACTTGCTATTCAAAAATAAATTTCTCATAATAATTAAGAATCTTATTAAGCAATCCTCACATCCTTAAACCTTCTCTTAATTAAGTAAATTTACAATAAAACGGACTTTAATGTCCAAACAATAAAGCGAAAATATATTTAGTTCCCGTTGCCATGGCGACCGAAATGTCGAGGTGCTGTGCTTCACGAATTCGCGGCCCTCTGCAGCTGGTGAGTTGAGTTACACAAATTATTGTAATCCATGGTTTAAATTAACCTTTAAATAACAGATAAAAATAAGATAATAGATAAGAAGTAATAATAATAGGCAAAAAGATTCAGGTGAGGGTTACCTAATTGGTTATTATTTGCCCGATAAGTAAAACATTTTTCAGTAAATATTCGTCATTTGTATTATGCATATATGCAAGCATAGAAATACGCATAATTGAAAAATATAAGGTATGTTTTATGTACCAAAAAGCATAATGATTATTTATCTTTTATTTCAGGCTATGAAACTATTCGTTCTATTTGAACACCAACAATAAAAAATATATATTTTAAACTTCAGTTAACCATTTTGGACGCAAGACCTGATGTCGTGAATGTCGCAAACGGACAGTCAAAGATCAGTGCATCTTCTACATTTAATGGTTACACTTTGTCATTTTGGAGACACGTTGTATTACGTAAAATATTTTCACCATCAAACTGTTTTAAGCGGATTAGAATTAAGGTTTGGTCCTGTTAAAATCTTGAAAATAAAAGACAATCGATCCATGTATCTGCACATTTTTATTTAAACTTATTTACAATAGGTATCGGCATAACTATAAAGAACAGAAAATTTAAACACTGACTTCTAACAAACCTTACTTGGTGTACACTGTACAATTGTACATGCATAATATGCATTATTTTATTGCATTATTATATGCATTATTTCATTAATAATGACAATATACATTTAAAATAATAATACAAAAGAACAATGCAAATAATAAATGTTAGTCACTATAAAAATAGTTAATGGATTATTTTTACGCTTAGCTAATCGTTGCGTAATGTAATGTGGCTATTCAATTCCCATGTCAGATATGCATGGGATTGATTTGCTGATTTAACGTGTATTTAAATTTAATATTTGGGTGCTAATTAGTTTTTTCTAACTATTGGTTGTCTTAAATGAATATTCAATGCATTTCTCATATTTTGTGTTACTTATTCATATAGTTTTATTTTATAAGTTTATCTGATAAAATACCTATTTACTAGATGACCAGGCAAATATTGTTCTGTCAGGACGTCATAATTGCCAAGCTTTAGAATACTTTGCGACATAGTCTCTAGCTCTAACCCAATATGCACAAAAGTTCGAAGGAGTTCGACCAAAAAATCATGACATGAACTGTTTAAAGTATAGATAATGACAGATTCTATACCTAAATATTAATACCCACCAGAGTTTATCTACTTTTTTATTGTTTGAAACGTATGTCGTGATAGCAGTGGATCTTCCTTTGACTAGCATAGCACTATCCACTGCGTAAACAATTACATATTACGTATCAAATTTAAATTATCATTACAAGTGAAAGTAGAAATAAATACATGTCTATACAATTGAATAACTGCAGTAAACCGCACTTTAGCGCATATAATTGAGGGTATTTTATTTATAACCTGAAAATTGCACTCGAGAGCGTTTCATCGACAATCATGAATTGTATACCAGCGGTTTAATGGATCGCGCATTTATATTTATTGGAGCTGTTAAAACCTTTACTACTTACTTTAATGATAGTCAAAGCAAAGATTACTAATAGTAGTTAGGTAAAAGCTTACGAATTGAATGTTTGATTTCTCTAAGATTATTAAATTGTGTGTGAAATAAATTGAAACATTACGTTTCTAGTTATTTCTTTCAATTTCGTATAGATTTTTGAATTCATTTTAACTAACTTTGCCTTGCCTTATAAACCAATTGAGTATCTATTTTGAGCTCAAAAATAGAGTCGCTTAAACGCTTTGGCATTTTTTGTATTTTGGTTGGCCAAATCAATTCAAAACCTACCTATCCTAATAACCTAAAATCTGAACCGGTATTATCAGCTCCATACATCCAACACACTTCGTGACTGCATCTCGCTAATGTGTGTAGCTCGCACAGAATCGGCCGCAATGAAGATAGCAACGGTATTAATTCATTGCCCAGCTCAGAACACGTAGCTGTGGTATTATCAGCTCCATGGAACCCTTACACCCTGTAGCACCGTTCACACGCTGTATTTATTATACGCGTTAATTAAATTATGATAAGGCCTGTTTATTTAAACGTATTGAAAGGTTTATAATGACCTGTGATCGGTTTACATTTATATTTGCAGATATATATGTACATTAGCTCTTTCTTTTAGCATATCTTATATATAAAAATGAATCGCAAAATGTGTTGGTAAGCGCATAACTCGAGAACGGCTGAACTGATTTCGATAATTCTTTTTTTATTATATTCCTTGAAGTACGAGGATGGTTTTTATGTAGAGAAAACGTGAATATGTACCACGGACGAAGCCGGGGCGGACCGCTAGTATCTCTTATATATAAAAATGAATCGCAAAATGTGTTGGTAAGCGCATAAC